>CAUYRT010036578.1:0-32028 GCA_963574885.1 Lepilemur ruficaudatus
CATACCAAATAGGTGTGGGTCGGTGTTCATGTGATCCGTCAGGCTTCTGATCAACAGTAGACGATTAATAATTAAGTGTTTGGAGAGTCAAAAGTTACTCATGTCTATTCCCTGGTGTGTTAAAATTTAAAGGGAAAAAAAAAACCCCAAAAGTTACTCAGGGATTTTCAGCTGAGAGGTCGGTGCGGCACCCCCGGTCCCCACAGGGCTTCAGTGTATTGATTTTATACTGTATGGTTATTAATACTTGAAATTAATACTTGAGTATTACTTTTATACTTTACGGTTAAACCAAAGGTGTACAATGGGCAGCTTTGACTCTCCCTATGTGAAATTTAAATGAGTTAGTGGTTTTTCCTTAAAGGATAGCTATCGTTGGCGTGGCGTAGTTTGACATTTTTACCTCTTCTATGGAACATGCTGGAAGGAGCCATCCTTCTCATTTCACAAGAGGAAATCTGAGGACTGGAAATTTCACATGACTCGCCCAGGGGATCTGGGTGGCCCCTAACCCTAAACTCGGCGCCTGGTCTTCTGCGTCGGAGGCTGGGGTGGGTTTGACCCCGCCGTGCACAGAACCAGGGAGCTGTGTCACATTCCCCTGGGGGAGGGCAGGAAGAGGCAGTCGATCGCACGGGTAATGTCAGCCCTTCTAAAATAGCAAGTGCTCTAACAGTTCCCCCTGTGTGCTTGGTACAAAAATAGGGCACAAGTCTGTCTATCTTGCCCGGCACACCTGAAACCGTGGCAAGCTATGGTTCTCTCTAAATAACGCCGGGCATTCCAAGCAACCGCTGAGCGACTGTTTCTGCGATGGACAGGATTTTCTCAAAAACGTGGTCATCGCCTAAAGCTGACAGTTCCCACCGTGGCGTTTGAGTCTTGGTAATTGTCACTATTCTTGCCAAAGCCCAGGCTGTCCGCTTAGCACTTCGCTGTGGAATCCAAGAGCCGCGTGACCACGCAGAACACCCGGGTTCATGTCACCACCTGTGGGGACTCAGGAGCCAGCGTGTTTTTACGTGGCCGGTGCAGACAGCGTGTCTCATGACGGGGCAGTGTTTCTGTGTGTGTTTGCTGTCCAGATGAAGTGACTCCCATTGTTGCTGTCCTGCCCTTGCTGGGTTTCTGTCTTGACCTTCCTAGAAGGTCCAGGTCTCTGGTTAACACGTTGCTTTTCATGGTCGCTGGAAGCATCGTGCCCTGGGGTGGGGACTCCATTGAGAACGATGGCCCCGTGCTCCTGGGGGGCCCAGACACACATTTTCCAGTTGGCCACTGAGGGCGTCCACTAAACAGAGGTAGCTGCCCACCCCTCACCCTCTCTCACGTGCCCTCCCTGGGTGCTGGCGTGTCCCACCCGACCGACGGCTTACGGGATTAGTCCCACCTCGGACTGTCGGGACAGATGTCGTCTCACTCTGGCTTCTCATGTAAAAACGGTGCCCCCGGTAGACCTGTCGTCCTCCCAAGACAGACTGAATGTGTGTGATTTGGGGCCAATAGAACAGACATCACCTGGGAGCCGGTGTCCGGCGATTCCGGTTTCTTTCATCCTCATCCTTCCACAAAGGACGTGGGATTCTGTGACCGCCTGAGAGTGTTACGACGAACCATTGGATCGCAGAGGAAATGCGTCTATGATAAATGTTTGGCAGCTGTCTGCAACCTGCCTCCTAAGTAGGTACAGTCTTAGAAAGTTTTAACGGAGCGTATTCAACATCTGATTTTCTTTTTCCCACGCCTGCTAATTCTGGATGGGACCGTGCTTTTTGACCTGTTTTAACTGATGGATGGAAACTAGTCATCATTGCACTATTTCATTTCTTTGTGAATGAGATTTCATTTCCTGTGTTTACATTTTATTGCGTATCTGTTGCTCATCTGCCCCCTTGAGAGCGGAGGTTCTTACAGGAGCTCTTTGACTACAAAGAATGAATCTTTTATCCCTGAACTGCAATTTGTCATCTGCCTTTTGATGTCATTTGTGGCAGTTTGGGTTATATAGAACTTAACATTTTTCCATGGTCATGGGTATAGTTTTTCTTGCACGATTTGTGCGTTTTCCTTAGGAAGAGCCACCTTAACTATGGGAGTGTATTTTTCCCATTTTTTAATGCATACATATGTAGCGGTTATTCATATTGATGGGGTACATGTGATAGTTTAGATATGTAGAATGTGTAATGGTCAAATTTGGGTAGTTAGAATATTCGTTACCTTGAACGTGTATCAATTCTTTGTGTTGGGAACATTTCCAATACATTCTCTTCTAGCTATTTTGAAATAGACGATACATTGTTGCTAACTGTTGTCATTCTGTTATGTTGTGGAGCTCTGGAACTGATTCCCTCTGTCTAGTTGTAATTTTGTATCCATGAACCGACCTCTTTTTACCCGCCCTTCCACGCTGCCCCTTCCCAGCCTCCGGTAACCATCACACTATTGAGATTGTACGTTCAGAATCAACCACTGCCACCGTGTTTTCTTCTACTATTTCTATGATTTAACTTTCACACACTTGAGTCTTGGAGCCACCTCTGGTTGACTTTGGTGCGGGCAGCGGGCTAGGTCTGGAGAGAGCTGTCATTTTTGCAATTTCCCAAAACCTCAGGCGCCACCAAGGCATGAAGTGAGCCGTCCCAAGTGAGAGTCCTAAAAAAAAAAACAACCGTGAGCTCAGAGAGTTGTACACGTAGTCCGGGTTCTGGAAGGGAACTTTCTCTGATCACACACTCACCAACACGATGCCTTTTGCCAGCCGGAGGACACTTGTTGGAGGTATCAGTTGCATGGATATCTGCAGACGAATCTGGCTGAGAGTGGCTTTGCTTGCACCGTTTGCTGTGAGGTTGTAAAGCCCGCTGACCTCAGGCAGAGAGCAGGAGACAGACGGGAGCGTTGCAACGTGGCGGCCACCTTGTCCTCGGTGCCCTGCAGTGTCGGGGCAGCTGCCCAGGTGGGATACGTCTGGGGCAGTTGGGATCAAGTTATGCCAGAATTAATTGATAGAGGGTTTGCTTTTGCACGTCAGTTGTGTATGAGCGTCGGTCGACACGGTAAGAGTCTGTGATGAAGCCAAGAAGAAAAGACATAAAAGAGAAATGAGGGAGTCGTACAAGGTGGTTTTGAGCGATCGCATTTGTGTATTTGCAGTTATGCTTTAGCAGGGACCGAGAGAGAGTGCTTGGCTCACCCAGCCTCCTAGGGAACTCCCTGCCGCCAGGACTGGCATTTCACTGGATGTGTTTGTGCATATATGAATTTGCACTCATGTCTGGGCTTGTGTGTGTGTGTGTGTGTGTGTGTCAGGTATTAGGGTCCAAGTTGTGTCCCACCAAGAAGACATGCTGGAGTCTGATCCTCGAGTCCCCTGTAAATGTGACCTTATTTGACGTAGGGACATTGCCGATGATCATGCCAAGAAGGGGCCACCCTAACCTGACACGCCTGGTGTCCTTATAAAATCGGGATTTTGGATGCAGAGATATTTAGAGGGAGGGTGCTGAGAAGAGACGCAGGGACAAGACCGCCGTCTGTAAGCCCAGGGGGGAGACTCTGTCCCTACCCAGCACCTGCAGAAGGAGCCCCCCTTGCCGACCCCTTGATTTTGGACTCGTGGCTTCCAGAAGTGTGAGCAGAGTCCATTTCTGTTGTTGAAGCCACTCGGTTTGGGTCACTGTGTCACGGCAGCCTGAACAATGCAGATTTCGGTTCAGGGAAGCGACAGAGAGTGGTACGTATGTCGTGAACATACGTGTTGGTAGAAATACGAACTTTAAAGGTGTTTCCAGGCAAGTCTCCGCTGGGAACAAGGGATGCGTTGTTTGGAGGTGGAGGAACGGAGGGGAATCCTCATGTTCAAGCGACAAAGACGGCGGCCAAATTGCGGCCCACGGTGTTTTGCAGAGAGCCGAACTCACCAGCGATCCGCTTGGATGCTTCGCTGAGGAAATCTCCCAGCAGGGTGTCGAAGGCGCGGCCGGTTTTCTCCCGGCCGCGGACAGTTCAGTGCAAAAGGAGGAGGAGGAGGTAGACGGTCGGGAGGCAGGAGGAACCAGGACTTTAGTATCTGGGGAAGTTCTCAGTCTGTCCGTGTTGCAATGCCTAAGACCGGGAGTTCTGCAGAGAACGGTACCACCGGTGGGTCTGGACAGGCGTTCGCTAGAGAGGTCAGCCGTGTGACAGGTGGGTACCCTCGGCCCTCACAGCAGACGTACTTCGGTTCAGCCTGGAGCGAAGATGAACGATGAACACACATTTCGAATAAGCACATCCCCAAATATGGCCATGGCTATGCTTACCCTGAAACATTTCTCACTGTGTCTCCGAAATTCAAATTTAACCCGGTGTCCCGTATACGTGTGTGTGCGTGTACAAAGAGAGAGATTGATTTTAAGGAACTGGCCCACGTGATTGTGGAAGCGTGGCGTGTCCAAAACCTGCAGGGTTGACCCAGGGAGGA
Source organism: Lepilemur ruficaudatus (assembly GCA_963574885.1). NCBI lineage: Eukaryota > Metazoa > Chordata > Mammalia > Primates > Lepilemuridae > Lepilemur > Lepilemur ruficaudatus. The sequence continues at coordinate 4,466 of CAUYRT010036578.1, forward strand.
GCTGCCATCCGAACCTGAGGGCGGAATCCCTGCTTGTCAAGGGGAGGTCAGGCTTCCGCTGTCAACGGATTAGGTCTGGCCCACCCACCTGAGGGAAGGGAATCTGCTTTCCGCACACTGTCCGGATGTAAAGGCTCACCTAGAAAATACCCTCCGCGAGACATGCAGAATACTGCGTGAGCACACGCCGGCCAGGTAAACGCCTCGGGGTCCGCGGTGGGTGTGTGTGTTCAGGTGAGCAGAGAACACCTGTGATGACTCTCCTCTGGGCTGTTGGTAGAAGCAGCCACAGACAGCACGCAGCTCTAAGGCTGCGGCCCGGGGATCGGGGGTCTGACTCACTCCTGCACTGTTGCGGGGTGGGCGTGTCGGCCCCGTGGCTTGGTTGGGACGTCAGCTTCCCGAAGCCAGGTGCACGTGGGCAGGGTGAGCAGAGACGTGGTTCCCTGTGTCGGTGGCCGGTCTAGGTGTATCCCCCGATAACGCTGACCCAGATTTGAAAATGCACATCGCGGAGCTTGAGGAGAGACAAAAGCGGGAACAAAGAGTGCCTGTCCCTACCCTACAGTCGGTGTGGGACGGTCCACGCACCTCGCCCAGGAGGCGTGGCCTCGCCGGGAATCCCAGTCTTGGGCTGTGCCGCTGAGTTCCCCCAGGGCACGGCTGACAAAGGATTTTGCAGCCTGATTACGACATCTTGTCATTGCTCATCGGTGTCACCAGAGTGTCTACCTGGGTGGCTGCAGGTGGCTCAGACACGGATGCCCTAATCTCCAGTTTGCATTTGTTGTTTGGTGTTTTTGAGGTTATTCGTGCCAGGGTGACGAAGGTTGGGCCTGCAGACTCAGTTGGGTACAGAGTTTTCTGGAAAGTTTCTATCTAAGAACATCGATATTCGGGGGGGGGGTGGTGTGTGTGATTTCCGGCTGCTCAGAAAGGCACACATTTTGAGCTGTGTGCACTTCACTGCAAACCTACTCCCCCCTTTTTTTTATTGCTGCAAATTTATTTAATCTCCAAGATTCTCCTGGGGTGTTTTGAAATAAGAAAAAGACTCAGGTTTGTGTCCCGGCAGCTTGTGGCTGGCCTTGATCCCGCAGCTCCTGGCGTGTGAAATTGATGCATTTTATAATAGGAAAAAAAACAGTTTTTAATACTTTTTAACACATGAACTGCCACGTGAGTTGTATTTAACTCACGCCAGTTGTGAGCCCGGGGCCTCGCGAAGCTTATGTAACAAACAGGTCTCTTCACCTTAGGAGCCGAGAGAACTATTTTGCAGGTTGCATCTGACTCATGCATGGAAAACAACAAGAAAAACAAGCTTTTCATTAAACTAGAAAAGATTGTTTTGTTTTTGAAGTTTTTATTCTGTTTGCTTAATAAAGCACTGTGGCCCCAAGGAAAAATTTTTCTTTCTAGTGTGGCCGTCAGCGGGTTTCTACGGAGATTTCCCAGAGCTCCCTGTGGGTGCTGCATTTTGGGGGTGCTTCCCTCACCCCGGATGAGCCAGGTGTCTGTCCTCAGAAGCGGGACCTTCTCTGACTGTACCCCGGGGTCTCGGTTCCGGGTCATTCCTAATCCACCCGAGTGCAAAGCATATTTCAAGAATGGTGGCGATACGCTTCCTTTCTTTCTTAAGAAAACATCAGAAAAGCAAGCTGGGTGCATCCTGGGCGGCGGGGACTGTCGGGAACAACTCCCGGCAGTAACCTCTGGGCCTCTTTCCGTTGCTGCCCCGTGAGCTCAGCCGGCGCGGCGTCGGGAGGGCCTCGCTCTCGGACGGGCGGGATGGGCCAGGGGCGGTGTGGCTCCGTGGCTGGGTAAAGTCTGTCCACGGCCGACGGGAACAGCTGAGCGCAGAGCCTGAGAGCCTGAAGGAGCAAGAGGCAGACACACTCACGCCGTGGCCCCTGGTAGTGCAGACGGGCTGGGAGCCGGGAGGAGCTGGGGGGTGTCAGATGGGAAGGCTTCCAGCGCATTCCATCCCGGCCGGGTGGCGCGGGTTGCATTTGAGGTGTTCCTTCTCTCCGTGTCTTGCTCTGGCTGTGGCTTGGCGAGCGTGCATACTTGCATTTGAGTACGGAAAATGAGTGCCCAGCGCAACTCGACCGTCAGTATTTCCCCCCTCTGCCCTGCATCTCACTGAATGGCTCTCATCGAATTGCACTATGGTGTCAGAGCCTCAGCTCACGTAGAGGGATGTTACTGAAAGCAAGCTCGTTTGTTACCATGTTTGCTGCCTGGTCCTTAAAGGAAGCCTCAGGTGGAACATTAAGTTTTAAGGGACATGCTATAAGGAACGGTTGGGCATCCGGTAATAAAATAACACTCTTTGATCTTGAAGGCGGTGAGAGTCATTTCTGGCGTCGATACCTTTTCTCTTTGGCTGCCAGGAAGCTCGGACGTGAATTTGAACTTGGAGCTAAATGTGGTACAACTTGTGGTCGGCAAATTGTCAGACCGTTTTATTCTTTTGATTGCTTTGGATTTATCTCTGGTGCTGAGTTGTATCTAAGTGTCGAGTTCTTCATGAATTCCTATGTGTATGGTGATTTGTGTCCACAAATGTCCTTCAGTTTACCCTGTCAACCAACCTCTTTCTGTCTTTCCGAACCAGGGCGTTCATCTCTGGGGTAAATAATTGCCGGTGTTGTAGCACGCTCTTCTCAGAACCTCCTGTCTTGGCCTGAGAGGGTGGTTTTAGCTTTTCAGAGACATCGGCCACATGGCCAGTTGTGACTATTTTTTTTTTTCCCTTTGAACCGGAATTTTTAATTTTTTAATTTTATTTTTTTACAAAACAAGATGCATTCAAGGAACCCTAATATATAATCCAGAAATGAGCCAGGATGCTCTCTGATCAGACAGAATGTATAGGGGCTTGGCCGACTGGCCGACCCAGACCAAAGCCCCTTCCCACCCTGGGCATGAGACGTCTCACCCCAAGCGTTTAGGGGGGTTGAATTGCGGATACAAATTCATACTCCATTATGAGCCAGGGCTAGTGGTTCTCACTCTTCTCTCCAAGAGGCTACGTAGACTCTTGAGGTCACATCTGTGAACGAACACACAGTCAGCTGCCGATAAAATAAATCTATGGCTGCAAAGTCCTGCTGGCCTCCAGTGGAGTGGAAGTCTGAACTTGACACCTTTCTCAAAACAAGTCTTTTTCTTTCTTATTTTTTAAAAATATATGTATTCTATTTATTTTTGAATTGGCAAATAATTCTGCGTATTTATGGGGTACAGAGTTTCACTGCATGCAATGGACAGTGATCAAATCAGGGTCATTAGCATCAAACATTTATTATTTGTTTGTATTGAGAATATTCAACCTCCTCTCTTCTAGCTGTCTGAAAATATGTGATAAGTTAGCATTGACCGTAGTCACTCCGGAGTGCTGTAGACACTAGAACTCATTGCACCTGCTTTTTTTTTTTCTTTTTGAGACAGAGTCTCACTCTGCTGCCCGGGCTAGAGTGAGTGCTGTGGTGTCAGCCTAGTTCACAGCAACCTCAAACTCCTGGGCTCAAGCGATCCTCCTGCCTCAGCCTCCCCAGTAGCTGGGACTACAGGCATGCACCACCAGGCCTGGCTAATTTTTTCTATATATTTTTAGTTGGCCAATTAATTTCTTTCTATTTTTAGTAGAGACGGGGTCTTGCTCTTGCTCAGGCTGGTTTCGAACTCCTGACCTTGAGCAATCTGCCTGCCTCAGCCTCCCAGAGTGCTAGGATTACAGACACCACGCCTGGCTTGCACCTGCTTTTTGATCCTCGCCACGATAGAAGCCCTGGCGTGGTGTTTTCCAGGAGGCTGAGCGTGTGGTGTGTCTTGGCATCGTACCCGGTTCTGGGGTCGTGTACACACTTAGCATTTATAGAATAAGGGGTTGCACGGAACTAGGTGGTCCCTGAGGCTCCTCTCATCCTCCACCCTGATCCGTGGGAGTGTGAAGGATACCGTGTCTTCCTGCCCTTTCCTGGACTTGGGTTTGCTTTTCACAATCTCTTGAGCATCAGCCTCTCCTTAAGGATTCACCTGGGATGAGGACGTTGCAAGAAATGGCAGGAAATAGACTCAGTGAAACCAAGAGAGAAATAAAAAGAAGGCGGTACATTAGCCGGGCATGGTGGGGCATACCTGTAGTCCCAGCTACTCGAGAGGCTGAGGCAGGAGGATCGCTTCAGTCCAGGAGTTTGAGGTTGCAGTGAGCTAGGCTAACGCCATGGCACTCACTCTAGCCTGGGCAACAAAGTGAGACTCTGTCTCAAAAAAAAAAAAAAAAAATATATATATATATATATAAAATTAGCTGGCCATGGTGGCACATGCCTGTAGTCCCAGCTACTCGGGAGGCTGAGGCAGGAGGATCGCTTGAGCCCAGGAGTCTGAAGTTGCCGTGAGCTAGGCTGACGCCACGGCACTCACTCTAGCCTGGCCAAGAGAGTGAGACTCTGTCTCAAAAAAAATAAAATAAAATAAACTATACAAACAAACAAACAAAAAGAAGGCAGTAAACAGAAAAGTAGGTCAATAGAAATTATTCAGTATAAAATACGAAGAGAAAATAAACAGTGAAAAAAATAACGCTCCCAGGATTTGTGAACAAGATCATATAATGTAATATAAACCTACCTGGGATCCCAGCACAAGAGACAGGAAATACTTCCAATACGAAATAATCTTACTAGTTTTTGCCAGTTAGTTCTTGTTATTTGCGTCTTGCCTTAGTCCATCCAGGCTGCTATAACAAAACACCGCAGACTGGGAGGGTTATAAACTAACAGACATTCATTGCTTCCAGCTCCGGAGGCTGGAAGTGCAAGACCCCGGCGTGGCAGAGGCTGTGTCTGGTGGGGACTCACGTCCTGGTTCATAGACGACACCTTCTCGCTGTGTCCTCACGTGGTGGAAGGGGCCAGGGAGCTCTCTGGGGTCCCTTTTATAAGGACACTGATCCCATCCATGAGGCTCCACCCTCAGGACCTCATCACCTCCCAAATGCCCCACCTCCTAACACCATCTTCTTGGGGGTTAGGTCTTCAAAAAATGGATTTTTTTTGGCGTGGGCAATACAAACATTGAGACCATAGTACATGTCTTTTGCTTTCTCAGGGTAGCAAGTAGCAACCTTGCATCTCTGAGTCATTCATCAGTGGGGTAAATAAATTCGTTAATTTAGTCAGTGAACATTTTTTGAGCACTTACCTTGCACCCGGCACGGAGGAACGGTGAGTTATTTTCCTAATACAGAATCGTCGAAGGCTGCCTTTATAACATCACAGCAAACAGGTGCATCATCTGAACCCCGTGTCTGAGCCCAACTCGTGAGCAGAGATGGGCTTCATGTTGCACGGGGCACCGTTGTTTCCAGCAGCCTGGGGACCTCCCGGACGTGAGTGAAATTGGGGAAATTCGAGGAGAAGTCAGTGTGTGTTTACTGATTTCGAGTTAAGTTGCTCATATCCCACTAAGAGACCCGCGAATCTTAGACGGCACCCCTCCGTGACACTGTGTCAGAGATGGTTTATTTTTAAGTATAGCGGAGGCACCAGTCGGAACCTTCAGTTTGACGTGAAGTAAGGCAAACGATCGCCTATTAAAAGTGACGTGTTTGCTCGTTGCCGACAGTTACTGCCTTGCGTAGAACCTTCTTGTCAGATTACTATGAAATGTTGTGTTAGTTTTTTGCAAATTAGGTATGTGTTTGGAAGGCTCCGTTGAGGGCAGAGAAAATGATTCATTGTAAAAGGACAGTAAGTGTTCACTTAGATTCAGAACACACGCAAAGCCGCGGAGGAGAAAATTAAAATCAACCACGTCACTCTTGCGTCCTTTCTGCAAAATCTTCAGCCTCATCTCTGAAAATATTTCCTCTCTCTTTTTCCGGGGTTCCAAAGATGTTTATATCAGATTATATGATATAGTCCACGAATCTTGGGATCTGGTTTTTTTTTTTTCACTCCTTATTTTGACTTTGTAGTTTCTTTCTGTGGACCTATCTTTGAGTTAACTGTCTTTTTTTTTTCCTCTCTCTCCTGGTTTCACGGAGTCTACTCATGAGCCATTGACAGAATTCTCTCTCTCTGATATTACTTAAAAATTTTTTTTAGCTGGGCACGGTGGCTCACGCTTGTAATCCTGGCACTCTGGGAGGCTGAGGTGGGAGGTTTGCTCAAGGTCAGGAGTTCGAGACCAGCCTGAGCAAGAGCGAGATCCCGTCTCTACTAATAATAGAAAAAAATCAATTGGCCAACTAAATAGATATAGAAAAAATTAGCCGGGCGTGGTGGCGCATGCCTGTAGTCCCAGCTACTCGGGAGGCTGAGGCAGGAGGATCGCTTTAGCTCAGGAGTTGGAGGTTGCTGTGAGCTAGGCTGACACCACGGCACTCACTCTAGCCCGGGCAACAGAGTGTGACTCTGTCTCAAAAAAAACCAAAAAATTTTATTATTTCTAGCATATATATGTATGCGTGTATATAATTAGGATTTAAAATACATTCCTATTTTAAAAAATCTGAATAAATTAAAATTGTGTCTATGCCTACAATTGACAATAGCACGTACCGTATTTGCACGCAAAGACCTTGGCGTGTATGTGTCCCACGTCTGCCTTAGGGTTAGGAGGGAAACACCAGGAAATCTAAGCTCATCGGAATCCTATTTTACATTCCTGGTTGGAGTCAGGTTTTTTCCAGGTGGACAATACTTTTTCACTGATTCAAACGTGTGTATCAAGAAAAATAAAAATACAAGTGCCGCACGCCAAGAAGATTTTTAGCACGATCCCGGAAATGAAATGTGCAGGCTCACGGACAGAAATTCACACACTGAATCCTCTTCCTACGTTCCCACCTCCCGACAGTGTCAGGAGGGTGACGAAGTTTCAACATAGGAATTTTGGGGGACACGGGGTGATTTTATAAAGAGTCTCTGAAATGGTATGTGTAAAAATCACTAATATGCAGAGTAAAAATTTTTAAAAGGTCCTATATGTATATAATATTTGCATTATTTATAATAATGCACAGAAATGTAGTTGACAGACTGCCTGTCCCCCAAATCCCGTCTCCCTCTGTCTTCCTCTGCTGGATTCGTGGAAATGCCATGCTGGCACTTGCTCAGTCTCCAACACGAGCAGCCATCCTTGCCTCACTCCCTCTCTGCCTGTCGCTGTCCTGTTAGGTTTTGTTCTGATTCTGCAGACCTGAGCTCTCACTGCCCTCCACACCCCTGTCACCTGTGCCTGTGACACACGGCCTCAGTCCCCTCGCCCCCCACCCCCTCACCCCCGTGCTGGTCTGTGGCCGAGCCCCGCCGGCAACCCGGAGGCTGTGGCAGGAGACGCTGGTGGCCCTGCGTGGCTCTGCCTGGGTGCACCCGCTGAGCACGCTCTGTGTGCTTCTCCCCCGAGACACACGGCTCACGCAGACGCAGCTCAGAGCTGTCCCCGGACTCCCTGTGTCCCGGGCAGAGGCTCGACGTGCAACGGGGAGTGAGCCTGCCCGTCCTTCCTTCCCTCTTCTCTCTCCGCTTTCCAGCCCCTGGGCTGAGCCAGCCGGTCTCCCGGCTCTTTCTGGAATGTACCAGGACCGAGGGACCTTTGCTGACCCTCACGGCATCAGCTCTGAGGCCACCTTCTCACGGGGTTGTCCTGTGACGCTCCATGGTGACTACCTGCAACGCCCTGCAGCCTCCTTTCCTGGTCTCTGTTTTCTTTGCCCTTCATTCCTGACGGGAACAGGTGAGCTCTGGAAAGTTCTGTGCTATTACCAGACACGTCTGAGTGGTTAGGGTGCTCCGCGTTCCACCTGGGAGTGACGGCACCGACTGTGGTGTGCAGATTTATTTTCCTATGTGCTGGGTGCAAGGTTGGACTCCATGCATACTTGGTGAGGGAGGGAGGGAGGAAAGGGAAGGAAGGAAGGAAGAAAGGAAGGAAGGAAGGAGGGAGGGAGGGAAACACAAATCCCAACTAACACATGGATCCCTCATTTCAATCAGGCATTCAAGTCACAAGCTCTCTCTGCACCTGTGAATTCAGCCACTGTCGAGCAAACCGTATCAATCGTGGGTTCCATTTTCTGTGTTCAGATGCTCTGACATCAGGGTTTCCCCAGCCCTGGAGAGCTCGCACCCTTGCAGAGCTCGCCGCTTCCTAGAGCTGCCGCCCGCTCACCCATGAGCTTCTTTGCGTGTGCACGTGAATCCGTCCGGAACCCACGCCTTCAACCGCCTACTTCATTGGAGTTTCACACTCCAGGTCACTGTCCACCTGCTCTGATCCCCTCAAAGCCAGATAGCGGATCCCAGGGACAGCCCCACGCCCGGGACCCTGAGGAAATCATTCCCCGCAGCCAGTCCCCAGCCTGCTCACCCTGCCTTGCCTCTTCCCTCCCTCGGAAACCATACTAGAGGCCGTGGCCTCCGGTTTCAGCCTCTCCCTGTGCCTCCCCACCAACCCTCCACGGCGTGGCTCGCGCCCTCCTCCTCTTGCAAACTTCCAGTAACAAACCCACCCTTCCACGACAGTTCCCTTCTGATCTGTGGATCTGTTGGCCTCGCCCGTCCTAACTCACAATAACGCCTGCATTGCAAGACTTGGACAGAAGCGTGCTGCTCAGCGCCGCCTGCAGAGCAGAGGTTGCTCCGGGATCCTTCCAAAGGGTGCGGAGGCCATGCCTACCTCTCTGCAGGTCGCGTGGGCGGCACGTTCGGAGCCTGCCGGAAGCCTCGGCAGGGGCTGAGGGAGCCGTCATCGGGTGTCTTCCGCCACCCTGTCATTACTCAGGGCTGATGCACTTTATGACGTCCCTGCATCCCCAGCCGGTGGGAATGAACACAAGGGGAGCAGGACCGTAAATAATTAAAGCCTCACTGTTGTTTTGGCTTGGTGCATCGGTCTCTGGAGGCTCAGTTTTTGCAAGCGTACTCTGCTCTGAGACCTGACTCTGATGTCTTCTTTCTTCTTTTTCAGTGTTCCCCCCGCAACCTGACCGCGTGGCAGTCGTGACTGGCGGGACCGATGGGATCGGCTACGCCACGGCGAAGCGTCTGGCGCGGCTTGGCATGCACGTTATCATAGGTGACGCTCTTTACGCTTGTTCCTTGTGTGTTTCCCCTCACGTGAGACGCTCAGGGGCTCATTTGCAGATGTTTGCAGATCGATAGTGATTTCCATATAGAAAATCTGTATTCTACATAGAAGATTCTGTATTTTCTGTACAGAAAATCTATAAATGCAAATATTCAAAAACTGGAAAAGACAGAAAATTGTAATATTCTTCAAGGCATGAATATAGTTTGTGCTTTTGTATGCATCATGGATTTTCCCGTTGTGGCTTTGTGGAAGAAGCAACATAAATCTTTATTAGTGTGCTTGGGCTGTTGCTATTAATATAGCAAAGTACCTCTACTGACTGGGCAGCATAAACAACCAGAATTTATGGCCTCACTGTCCTGCAGGCTGGAAGTCCCAGATCAAGGTGTCTCAGGGCTGGTTCCTCCTGAGTCCCCTCTCCTGGGCGTGTAGACACCGTCTTCTCCCTGTGTCCTCACGGGGTTGTCCCTCTGTGTGTGTCTGTGTCCTCATCTCCTCTGCTTATAAGGACACCAGTCCTGTTGGATCAGGGCCCACCCTAGTGCCTCAGTTTACCTTAATCACCTCTCTAAAGACCCATCTCCAAACACAGCCACAGTCTGAGGTCCTGGAGGTCAGAGCCTCCTTCCTTCCTATGGCTGAATAACATTCCATTATATAGACATACCACCCTAGTCTACAATTTTAAAAATATCTTCCTTGAATTATTTACAAAAGCCTCTGGTACCTGGGGACTTACCCACTATTGGCAGACCAATCTTGCTCATTTGAAAGTACATGGCATGTTTTAGGGTGCATTTGATTCAATAGCACTGTTTCTTCTTGGCAATGTGGATCACAGTGGTGTTCTATATTTTAAAAATGTACTTGTCAATGGAAATGTGTTGATCTTAAAGGCATCTTAGGTCTCTATAAACAAAGAAGGAATTCAGGGAGGCATTTCCCTCTCCATTCTTTGGAAGTAACCAGTTAGGAAGGAGACACCACTCAGGATTGATACATTGTAAGTCGCAGGTAGACACTGTCTCTATTCATACAAAATGCAGGATTGATACATTGTAAGTTGCAGGTGGACAGTGTCTCTGCTCACACAAAATGCAGGATTGATACATTGTAACTCACAGGCAGACACCGTCTCTATTTATACAAAATACAGGATTGATACATTGTAACTCACAGGGAGACACCGGCTCTATTCATACAAAATACAGGATTGATACATTGTTGGTAACAAATGATACAGTGTCTGCCTCTACTCTCACAAAACACAGGGCTGCTAGAGAGCCTCAGACGGCAACAGTGTTTAAGGGCATACAAAACCCTCCCTCATCATCTTTCTGTAGGATTATGAAAAAAAAATGCTGTTCACATGTGACCACGATTGGGTATGGTTTAGTTTACGGGAGAGCGAGGCAGCTCTTTTTGCTTTCCCTGCAGAATTCTATAGGTTTATAAAAAGTTTTTGCAGTATTTTGAAGACCTTAAGATATTACACAAAATGGGAAATAAACTCTGAAATGTCACAACTTTTTAATATAAAAAGATCAAATTTACTAGAATAAATATGTTAATATTTCACCTAACGTAAGTTAACCTATTAATGTTACGACTATAATAAGAACAAATTGGCTAACTTTTCTGTTAAAGTGTGTGTTCACTGGGACTTGTGGTGCTTTAATTATACCAAGTGTCCTGTATTTGTTTGTAATGGCTGTGCCTGGAGATGTATTATTTCACACTCAGTGTTTTGTTTGCTTCTAACCGTTGAGGCATCTAAGTAGGTAGACAGGGAGAGGGAGGAGGGGATGGATAAATTCACACGTTACAGGTGCAATGCACACTATCTGGAGGATGGGCTTTGACTTATAACTTTGACTCAAACTGTACAAAAGCAATTTATGTAACAAAACATTTGCATCCCCATAATATTCTGAAACAAAAAAAGAATCACCCATGGGACTGGAAAAAAAACATAAGAAATAAAATAAGAAAATAAAATAAAGACCCACAGAACCCTTTGTTCTCTGGAATAGCACCGTTTACATGCCGCTGACCTTGAATGACATTGAAGATCAGCCAATCGTAGCTCAAACGTCCTTTCGCTTTGTTGAATAAAGTCTTAGATAGATAGTTGTCAGTCGGCAAATACATTAAACATTTCTCATAGGGTTTTTTTTTTTCTTGAGACAGAGTCTCACTGTGTCGCCTGGGCTAGAGTGCAGTAGCGTCATTGTAGGTCACTGCAGCCTCAAAGTCCTGGGCTCAAGCGATCCTTCTGCTTCAGCCTCCTGAGTAGCTAGGACTACAGGCATGCGCCACCATGCCCGGCTAATTTTTTTACATGTATATATTTTTTTAGTTGTCCAATTAATTTCTTTCTATTTATAGTAGAGACGGGGTCTCGCTCTTGCTCAGGCTGGTCTTGAACTCCTGACCTTGAGCGATTCACCCGCCTCGGGTTCCCAGTGTGCTAGGATTACAGACGTGAGCCACCGCGCCCCGCCTCATAGGGTTTTCTGATAAGAGAGTGGCATGCAATAGTCAACACAGATCAGTGTTTTTCCCGTCCAATGCAGAATGTGCAATAATGGAACAGTACGTAGTGTCTGGCCCCTTTGCGCTTTCTGGATCACAGTTTCCAACCAACACAGCACCGAGCCATTAGTCCTCAGATAGGCCGGCCACGATCTCTGCTGTTTGGCCATCAATTTAAAAAAAAAAAAGTGTGTTTCAGAAGCACGTTTCCTGTCCGTCTTATGTCCTGTCTTATTTTTCGTAAATATTACTGTGATTACCACATTGGAAAGAAAGTTGCTTTTCCGTGAAACAGATATGAATGAAAACACTGCTGGTTGTCACAGCGTATCACAAAGGACCGTAGAACTTACTCAAGTTGACGAACTCTGCAAAGCGAAGCCGATAGTCACCCTGGCGCCAGTTCAGCCAATTGTACACACGATGTTTCGCTCTGCTCTAAATTTCGTCTTCCTTCTGCTTTCAGTTTCTGTTGAGAAGTTCCCTGATTCTCACAATCCTTGCTATTTCAACAGTTGTCATTTTATTTTCATATTTTTGCCTCTAGTACTCTGTTTCCTTCTCTTTATGACTTTGGCCATCTGTTTTAATCTCTGTAGTTAGAAAGTGTGAATTTTTGACGCCAAAAATTAAAAAAAAAGGTAGGCAGACAGATGGAAGTCGTAAGGGGATGGATTTTAGATGTAGCAGCCACAGAGTCATCTCGCCCCGGAACGGAATGAATGGCTTTGAATCTTGATTGTTTCTTTGGGAATTAAAAATCCCACCCGCTGACCTGTCCTTCTGTCCACAGCACGCCGAATATCGACCGCCTGGCGAGTGAGGGCGTGAGGCTGTCCCAGCACCTGGCCGCGGCTTCCATGTGTACCCCAAGCCGGGCGGCCTTCCTGACCGGCCGGTATCCCATCAGATTAGGTGACGAAAAAGAAACACAACAACAGCTTTTCTCACCAGTGTACTTGCTAATAATTTGTTTTTGCAACTCTTTGTAAGAGCTCTCAAAAGGTCACTCAAAGTGTTAGGGATATATATTCAGAGGGGGCTGTGTTGCTGTGCCTGGGCAGCCTGAACAGGTGAGCCTCTCAGCAGGTGCTGCCGTACCTGCTACCTGCGTGCACATAGTGACAGGGGTTGGGCCTCTGGGGAGCAATTTCCCAGCTACTGTGGACACTCGCAGATACAGGTACTTGTGGTAAGACCCTCCAAGAGGCCCCTGAAGTCTTTTTTTTTCTTTGTTGAGACAGGGTCTTGCTCTGTTGTCCTGGCTGGAGTGCAGTGGTGTCACTGTAACTCGCTGCAGCCTCCAACTCCTGGGCTCAAGCAATCCTCCTGCCTCAGCCTCCCAAGTGGCTGGGAGTACAGGTGTGTGGCACCATGCTCAGCTTATTTTTCTATTTTTAGTGGAGAATGAGTCTCGCTCTTGCTCAGGCTGGTCTCGAATTCCTGAGCTCAAACCATCCGCCCACACCTTGGCCTCCCAGAGTGCTGGGGTTACAGGTGTCAGCCACTGTCCCTAGCCACTACCTCCTCGCCCCCCCCTTTTTTTTTAAGACACAGGGTCTTGTTCTGTCACCCAGACTGAAGTACAGTGGTGCAAACATAGCTCACTACAGCCTCTAACTCCTCGGCTCAAGCAATCCTCCAGCCTCAGACTCCCAGAGTGCTGGGGTTACAGGCTTGAGCCACCACACCTGGCCCCCCCTGAAGTCTTAATGCTTGCAGAGATCACCCAGTGGTTCTAAGATGAGTGGGTCTAATCAGTTTCTGAGGATGAGATTGGAAAAGTGTAAGGCAGAGCTGGAAAGAAAATGTGACTAAGAAAATGAAAAGGAAATGAGAGTGGTACCTACATCTTTGTCCGCCACCCATCCACATGCAATGTCGACATTTAGACTTACCGAGATGAGTAAAATCATCACAATTTAATATTTTCCTTGGTAGCTTAGCTTAGAATCAACACAATGAGCATCAAGTTTTATACCCAGCTAAAATGCAAAGATGTCCTTAGACTCCATTGAAATATTCCAGATTATCAGTCTGTATGTGAAATTGCCCTGACTGCTGTGTTTTGTTTAATTCTAGCATGTGTTTGTCACCACTTTAGTAATCCACTGTCACAGCTTATTTTTCAGTGAAAAATGTTTTTTTTTCTGTGAGTTTTCTTCCTTCTAAGTGGCAGCTTCTCCTTGGGTATGCTCTGGGAAGTGAACTAAACAGGTTAAAATGAATGAAATGAAAATTAAGAGTAACCATTGAAAGTTCTTGTCCCAGGGACGTTGACTTATTACTATCTATTTTTGTTGCCCAGAGAACTTCTTTCATAATCCAGGGTTCTCAGTTTTCTTCAAAATAGTTTGGTTGCCAGATAAGCAGTCTCTAAATAACATAGTTGCATGTGTGAGGACCTATAAAGACGTGAATATCCAAAAAAAAATTCATATTTATAATTTCAGGAAATTGAAAGTATTGATTAGGGTGAGATAAAATTTATTTAACAAAATTAAGAAAAAAAATGCAGGGATTGATGGAGAGATTCCAAGTCAAGTCATGGCCAAGTATATTTTTTAAATTATTTGCCACAAATCATTCAGTTCAGTTCTTCCTAGATATCAAAAATTCCAGCAAAAAATTCAATACCGCGATGATAATATTTCAACATTTCTCTTAGCCAGAGAGTTCCTCTTTCCCATTAATGGCACTGTCTTAAGTCTATAATCTGCCTTCTTCCTGGTAGGACCCTTGAAAGAATCCCTCAACAATCTTCATATCTCCTGCTTTTGATTTTCAACTGAGCTCTTTGTAAAGCACAGATACATTGGTATAAATTCACCTAACAGCATAAATGTACATGAGTAATATGGAAAAGAAATTGCTACTCTGATTGGCCCTCACTGTCCCCTATTATGTGGGCCAGAGGGTCCCTGGTAGTGTCCTGTGTGAACCAGGAGCTGAGGTATCATTCGGCAGAAGCCACTTACCCCAAACTCTGTTCCCTACTTGGTGAGCTCTAGAATCCACGGGTTCTAGAGTTGTTTTAAATATGACGAGTACGTGGACTGTGAAAGGTATGACCATTCCTCTTATCTTCTTAAATATATTAATAACATGTGTTCATTTTATGATGTCACATTTCCAGATATTTCTTTGTCCCTAAGCTTAGGTGAGTTGGTTTACAGGAGGTATTGGTTCACGCACATGTGCAAAAAATAAATAAGGCAAAGAAAGCTCTCTTTTACACAAAGGAAACTATCCTCAACTTGTCATCGTAAAAGGAATGTCAGATGACTAAACTCTGTAGATGTCATTATTCACCACACAGATTGGCAAAAGTCAAAATGCTACGGGGTTTCACCACCTGGAAAGATGGGGTGGGTGGGAGTTTAGAACCAAGGTCCAAGGATATCACCCAGGGTAGGATGCCCCGTTGTGGTTGAATTTCAGATTCTCAACGAATACTTTATTTTAGTATGAGTACGCCCCAGGCAGTGTCGGGGACACAACTACACAAAGAGAGTTATCCGTTGTGAATATGGAACTCGGGTGTCACTGGGAACCCCGTATTTATTACGGAAGCCCTCATTCCCAGGAAAAATCTGCATTTAACAAGAGCGTAGGGCAGTCCAGCCATGAAGGCGAAAGGAACACTAGGGAGGGAAAGGCAAAGCAGAGGTGCAGGAGAGGAGGATCTCGGGCACGTGGGGAAGGATCCCGATATTTGCAAAGACTGTCACTGGAAGATGGACTGTGGTACTAATCTGTTGACGTCTGTGGATTTAGGAATGGTGTCTCCCTACAACCTGAACCGTGCCTTCCCCTGGCTGGGTGGCTCGGGCGGCCTTCCCACCAACGAGACGACATTCGCCAAGCTACTGCAGCATCGGGGCTACCGCACGGGACTCATCGGTACGGAAAGTGATCGTGCCTGTTCCTTTTCACTGCAACGGCTCTTTCCCGGGGACCTTGGCTGTAGATGTGCCGGTTGCCTTCTCTTTGAGATGAGACACGTGGAGAGGGAGCTGATCACACAATTACCGAGGGCCTCCAGTGTCCAGGGCACGGTATTGGGAAAACCACGGGAACGGAAAACACTAATAGGTGTATCCAATGTGGCCACCAAAACGGAATATTGTGTAGGGCGTGTGCTACTTTTGTGAGGCCACGAATAGCAAAAAAACTAGCACATTCTTAAAGACAAACTCTTGAATTTGAGAACTTAAAGCATTAATAGTGGTCATGTTGAGGCAATCACCAATTTATTTAGGTCACATGGTATCCCGTGCCATTTTGAGGGGCGTGAGTTTGTAAGGTGACATACGGCCAGGTAAGTTTGTCCCGTAGCACTCTGGTCCAAGGAGGCGTTCCTCTAGGAAGACATGGTGTGAGCAAATCATTCTGGGGAATGGAGGATTCTCAACGAAGAATTGTAAGACACACAGCTCTGAGATGTCCTCAATTAAAAAAAAATTAAGGAAGAACTTTGCAACCAGGAGAGCAGATATTCCCATGAGAAACTCCAGCTGCACCCTGGGAGTGAGCATCCTCTAGACTAGCTTGGAGCAACCTTCTCATATCTTTAGAGAGGAGACAATGGTCAATTCAAATCCAGCTCTCCTGTTATTAATTAATGGGACTTCAGGCTTCTGAATAGATCTAGACAGTGCATTTTCCAGGTCAGGAAGGGTCTGGGGTAGATTTAGTACTGAGATGTGTGCAAACATGATGATCTGACCCGTATAGAATATATGCTTGATTAAAAGAAACACGTTGCCAGAATCCTTTTGTTCATGATGAACTTCTTTGGCTAGTTCATTATCCTTCACTTGGGCACCATTGGAAAAAGGTTTCATGCATAGGATTTTGGTTACCTCTCTGGGGGGTGGAATAAGACAGAAGCCACTTCCAGATGTAAACAGCAATGTGCAAAGTATACCGTAGGTCAGTGGTATCCTGACCACCAAACACCCAAGGATCCCCAGCTAATTCCAGATACTTGGAGGATTTCTAATATTTCATCAGAACACTTGGTACCAAGCAAACCATTTCATTTGAATCCAACAAGATGCTCTGTCTCTAGCAAGCAACGAGGTTCTGCTTGCATGGTTTTCATCGGAAAGACATAGATTGTGGGGAAAAAGTCGTTGGTGGTATGTCCAGGAACCTTCTTAGGGACTGTCGGGAAGTCCTTGGGGATACCAAAAAGATGCCACAATGATAAGAGAATAAAAGCTACTATCTAACTTTTGCAAGGGTAATGCCGTGTTCTAGAAAGGGAAGGACGTTTAATGCCGCAACGGTACGATTTTATGTCGCTTACAGGAAAGTGGCATCTGGGACTGAGTTGCGCCTCCCGGGGTGACCACTGCTACCACCCGCTCAACCACGGGTTCGACTACTTCTACGGGATGCCGCTGGGGCTGCTGAGCGACTGCCAGGCGTCCAAGACGCCGGAACTGCACCGCTGGCTCCGGATCAAGCTGTGGATCTCCACGGCGGCCATGGCCTCGGTCCCTCTGCTGCTCCTCATCCCCAAATTCGCCCGCTGGTTCTCGGTCCCCTGGAAGGTCATCGTTACCTTCGCTGTCCTCGCCTTGCTGTTTTTCGCATCCTGGTACTCGAGTTACGGGTTCACTCGGCGTTGGAACTGCGTCCTCATGAGAAACCACGACGTTATCCAGCAGCCGATGAACGAGGACAGGGTGGCCTCCCTCATGCTGAAGGAAGCCCTCACTTTTATCGACAGGTATCTTGTTACTTCTTGCTTGACCTCCTGAATAAGTGGTTTACTTTTATTTCATAGCAGGTGGTTACATCTTGATATAATAACATGGGCCCTTAGAAAACGTGTGATATACTTGAATCTGTCCTTAGATAGAATAGAGCAGGTAAATTTCCTGCCAATTTTCAATGTTGAAAAGGCAAGGAAACATATAGTTCTCACTTCCCTCTTAAAAAAAAAAAAACCTGGAACTACTATATCCGCATTGCTTCAGTGTGGATTGGTATTGATATCCACGTGGATTGAATCTTGGGGACGGGTTTTCATTCAGACGCAGCTCGAGGGAGGCTTCTCTGCTCATGGGGTACTGGAAAGTGACTCTGTGGTTACGGAGACCGAGTTTTAGGTTTTCTGTGTTCAATACAAGCCAGGCATGAATATAACGTCAGCTTATTTCTAGATGGCAAGTTAAAGGCTAATTAAAATTGTCAGGGTGGACCCTCATTAACACGGTTTCTCTTCTCCCTTAGTGGGGTTGTACGGGAGGGGATAGAAGATGATACGTTGTAACTCCACGGGGGTAATGGGTAGGTGGTGGAATGTCCTTTACCGATTTGCCCCGTGCCTGCCACGTGCATTATTTCCTGCAACACGTCAGACAGAACGGCAGTACAGCCGTCTTACCTGCCGCTTCCCTGCCTGCTCAGGTTTCTTGGACTGTCTTTGAGAGACCACAACCAATCTCTACCTCCCTCCCCCTCTTATACTTATTTTTTGAGACAAGGTCTTGCTCTGTCACCCGGGCTAGGGTGCAGTGGTGTCATCATAGCTCACTGCAACCTCAAACTCCTGGGCTCAAGCGATCCTCCTGCCTCAGCCTCCCGAGTAGCTGGGACTACAGGTGCACACCACTACGCCTGGCTAATTTTTTCTATTTTTAGTAGAGATGGCGTTTTACTCTTGCACAGGCTGGTCTCAAACTCCTAAGCTCAAGCGATCCTCCCACCTTGGCCTGCCAGAGTGTTAAGATTACAGGCTTGAGCCACCACACCCGGCCCCCTCCCCCTATTTTAATGCTGGGTGTAGCAGGGAGTGAGTGAGTAGGTTTAGAATAGCTATATGTGGCGTAAAGTGCAGGACAGAAAAAGCAACATGTGGATGAGGGCAGTTTATGCCTCTCTTGGAGTGAGCAGGCTATAGATACCATGAGGTTTGGAACACCTCAGCTCCTTCTAGCCTGCTCTCTGCCGTCCTGTGTGAACAGCCTCATGGCCCAAGGTGGATGCCAAGACTTCAGCCATCGTGCTTGTGTCCCAGGAAGCACGAAGGAGGAGGAGGAGGAGGCAATGAAGAAGAGTTCTTTCTACAAAGGGCGTGCTCTGGTTTTACTTAAGTGCTGCCACTCTCCCTTGGTTGGTAGCTATTCCTACGGACACTCCTAGATATAAGAGATACTGAAAAGTGTATTTTGCGGTCAGGTATTCAGTTAAATATTGGAGCTGGTGTCCTTGAGAAGCACAGAGGACATGAACCATAAGGTGCATTGAATCCTTAGTGCAGTGTATCTGGGTGTGTCCTCAGGATATGATTCCTCCAAACTCGTATTTGAAGAGACACTCTCAGGCAATGGACAAAAACAATGTTTATCTACGTTTCTACGTATCTATCTGTGTCTATACACACCCATACATATATTTTACTCTTTTAAATTTCAGAATATTACATGCATGTATTTTAAATCGCAACCTTATCCATTCAACAAAGATGGAAAGAGGCATCGACCTGCTACTTTATAAGTCAGATGCTAAACCGGATAGAAGAACACATAAAACGAACCGTACTAAATATTTTGCAGGGAGCATGGTTTCAGCAATGCTTTATTTCTCCTCACTTGCTTTGAACGTCAGTCTTGCTGCGGTCCCACCCCACAGGGGCGGTGTCGCCGTCTAAAGCACATAGAAAAGCCTCGCCAAGCGTTACGGGATCTCCCAACCAGCGTAGGGTCACGTGCAAATGGGAGAAATGCACTTTACCGACGGAGGTAATCCTGCTGACTTTCTACCCCTTAGGTATAAACGGGAACCTTTCCTTCTGTTTTTTTCCTTTCTACACGTCCACACTCCACTCAACACCAAAGAGAAGTTCGCTGGGCACAGTAAATACGGCCCGTACGGGGATAACGTGGAAGAGATGGATTGGATGGTGGGTGAGTACTCGGTGACATAGCTTTGCATATATAACGCACATGTGGAAAAAAAAAAACCGCAGTAATTGTCTCAAAAAATGACCAGCCCCTGGCACGTCACAGACACCCGGTAAGTATTTGTTTCACGGAATCTTATTAAAATCTGGGCGTTCATGGTCCGGCGATACCAGTGAACTACCTTCCCCAAGATGACAGTTTAGGTTTTCCCGTCTTTAACACGAAGACAGACGCTCTCCCGGAAAACCCATCGGCAAGACGAAGTCCCGTGAAGAGTATCGTCAGTGCTCGTTATTTTGACGGATGTAAGACGAAATGTGTCATTCTCATTAGTTAGTTTTACAAGAAATGCTTAGAAATTGTGTATGGGAGTTTGTCAAAACCAAAGGCATTTATCTCAAAGTCATAGTGGTTAATGTAGAAAAATAATACTAAGTAATAAATCAAAAGGTGGGGGCTGGGAGGAGGCGGTCTTGCATACGTACCGGAAAAATCAGCAGCTGTGCTATTGTGATTGAACTTTTCCCCACTATGCACCTACAGAGTATTCCTTCATCTCAACGAGGGTGTTTTACTTTTGAAACAGTATGCGTGGCCGGGCGCAGTGGCTCACGCCTGTAATCCTAGCACTCTGGGAGGCCGAGGCGGGTGGAAGAGAGGAGTCACTCAAGGTCAGGAGTTCGAAACCAGCCTGAGCAAGAGCGAGACCCCGTCTCTACTAATAATAGAAAGAAATTAATTGGCCAACCAAATATGTAAAGAAAAAATTAGCCGGGCATGGTGGCGCATGCCTGTGATCCTACTTACTTGGGAGGCTGAGGCAGGAGGATCGCTTGAGCCCAGGAGTTTGAGGTTGCTGTGAGCTAGGCTGACGCCACGGCACTCTACAGCCCGGGCAACAGAGTGAGACTCTGACTCAAAAAAAAAAAAAAAAAAAAAAAGAAAGAAAGAAAGGAACAGTATGCGTGTATTTTATTCTCTTGCAAGTGGAGGCTTCTGAAAACTATGCCATGCAGAGACAGTTAAAACAGTAATAACCCAGTTCTTTGCTGCTTTCATCCATATATACATATATATTACATTTTACACATATTACATTTTATACATATATATTAAGTGCCTTTGAAAGAAATAGAGCTATGTCAATTTAAATGCATTTAAAGTGTGTTTAAACAAGTTTTATTTTACATATTTTTTTTGACACTGTCAACCACAGTCTGGAAGAGTTGTAGGATATGAGTTAAAAATCACTGAAGACCTAGCAGCATCTCATAGGACAGGCAGAGATGAAATTTTGTCCTTGGGTAAATTTCTCTTTCATGTTTCCACTATGTGCACCTAAAATTCTAGATAGCATTTTATTTTATTTTTGCGTTCATTTATTTTTTTAAATTTTTTTATTTCAGCACATTTCAGGGGTACAAACGTTTAGATTACATACATTGCCTTTGCCCCACCCGAGTCAGAGCTTCAGGCGTGTCCACTGTCAGTCTATACTTAATTCTAAAGAGAAGCTGGAATGTGAGGAAAGTAAGTGTTGCCAGTGAGGCATTTAAGCAGAAATAGGTGGGGAAAAGGAATGCATTATTAGGAACAATTCAAGGGTGTAATTAAAGGGAACTAATCCCTGGTCAAAGCCCTTTCTCTGCTCCTTGAACTAAAGGTAATTCCCTATTTCTTAACTTAATCTCTACTGTGGTATGTGACTGAGTGTGTGTGTGTGTGTGAGTGTGTGTGTGCATTTATATACAGTTTAACTCCCTGGTAGATAAATACGAACATTGCAACCTGTTACAGAACAGAACAGCTACAACATTGCAACTTTTATGTAATTACGTGATTGTGATTTTTCCCCCCCATCTCCTTCAAGATTGCTTTAGTGTAGTTATACTTTTAGTCCAAGGAGAGCTTTCTGCAAAGGCGATTTCTGTTATTAAGTCTCTATCTAATGTTTCTCACTAACAAATGATCATGTTTATTCTATAATATACGTAAATACCTAAGATGTGTTACAAAAGCTACTAATTGCATTCAGTAAGTGGCTAACATTGTTTTACACAAGGGGAAATGTAAGAGTAGCTATTTTTTTTTTTTTTTTTGCTTAGCATCTCTGAATACTCTTGAATTTTCTCACTCCTGTGTTGCAAATATTTCATCAAAACTACAGATATGTCCAAAGTCAAAGAGGCATCTTCCTGTGTATTGCTTCTTATTTAACAATATGATTAAAAAACTCAAGGGGTTTCCTAAGTTATCAACTTTACTCAAAAATAAGCCACAACAGTACTATACTTGACATGACCTGCAAAATGAGCTTACCGAATCCTTAAAATCCTTAAGAATTCGGTAACATTTCAAACATTCCATTTAAAGAAATTTGTGCCTGTTAAAAAACACTGTTAATCACTTTTCATTACTGGGTCTTTTCTAGGTATGTTTGGTAAGAGGTTTTATTACTGACTCATTGCTGTTAGAATTTACACATTGCACACACATGTATGCAATTTATACATTTCATATACAAGGATTTACATGTATCTATTTCCAAACAGAGAAAAGAATTTGCAGCCATTTTATGTACATGACATACATTAGAAATCACTTTTGCACATAATACTACAGCAAGATCTAATAAGAAGTGACAGTTTCCATACAATTATCTTCTTACCAGAAAGCCTGTATAATCTCATCTCCTGCAAACCCTGGGTTAAAAAAAAAAAAATTCTTAATTTCTAAAGCAGCAGCATTGCTAAAAAATGGTCAGTGCTGCTTCTAAAACAAGTGACCTTGACGCAACAGTTAAACAGAAAGGTTAATGAGTTTTCAAAAAAGGGAGAGTTTTCTGTGCAGCCGGTTGCGTTTCCTTTGATGCCCCAAGCTGCAAACACAGTGTGACCGCAAGCCCGGGACGGTGCTGTGTGTTGATTGGCAACTGCCCAGCGGGAATCAGAAATCAAATCGATATTATTTGGAGTTGCACTAGACCAGCTTTCTACTTGCCTTTTTTTTTTTTTTAAACTATCAGCTTAAGGGACTAGCAACACATTTTAAAAAGTGTTTGCTGACTCTAGCAAAATGTTAGTTATCATCGGTCCTAAACCACAGTCCCAACAGCAAGAACAGTCTGCAGTTTAAATGCAGACTTCAGTCAGCAACCGGGGACTGCAGAGTCTTTAAGGGAAGAGGGGCTCCTCCCTGGAGGAAGCGTGTGACTTTGCTGGCGTATTCCTGCAGCTGTAGCGATTCAAACGGTATTTTCTCTTTCATTAGAACTCATAAGGTTATTTTTTTTTAGTTTTTTTTTTTGAGACAGAGTCTCACTCTGTTGCCCAGGCTAGAGTGCCGTGGCGTCAGCCTAGCTCACAGCAACCTCAAACTCCTGGGCTCAAGCGATCCTCCTGCCTCAGCCTCCCGAGTAGCTGGGACTACAGGCATGTACCACCATGCCCGGCTAATTTTTTACATATATTTTTAGTTGGCCAATTAATTTCTTTCTATTATTAGTAGAGACGGGGTCTCGCTCTTGCTCAGGCTGGTTTCGAACTCCTGACCTTGAGCGATCTGCCTGCCTCAGCCTCCCAGAGTGCTAGGATTATAGGCATGAGCCACCGCGCCCGGCCAATCTCCCAGGCTGTTTAAACTGGAACATTGATTTCCAGCTCTTGGTACGGTTGGTTCTTAAGTCTCCAGATCTGACTGGAATCAAAATCATTAGCTGCCCAGCTCTCATACCTTCATACTACACCACCAGCTTTCCAGGGTGTCTAGCTTACATAAAACAGATTGTGAGATTTCTTAGCCTCCATAATTGTGTGAGCCAATACTATATAATAATAAACTTTTAATCAATCTCCCTCTCTCTCCCTATATATATGTGTGCTATCTGGGCATCCTGTGTCTGGTCAAGTTGAAATGTGAAATTAACCAACACAATCCCATCCTTTGTTAATTTGGCACCCATACATATCTCATTATTCTGTACTTAATCTCCAAATAAACACAATGATAAGGTCATAATTTCACTAACATGATATAACCATTGTGCACACAACTAAAAACACATTAACTCCTATCCCAGAAGAGATGGTAAAGTCCTTTCATAATGTTTTCTCTTTTTGATATCTTATAACCTAAATATTCTTGGTTCTACCTCTCTGGAGAACTCTTTTTTTTTTTTTTTTTCTGGAGAACTCTTAACACACCCATATTAATTCATTCTCCACACAAAGGTCAGAATGATCTATTTAAAAACATGAATTGTTCACGTTACTCTCCTACTGAAAACATCCCTTGCCTTCTAATGGCACTTAATATAGAATCCAAAGTTTTTATCATAGCTTCTAAGAATTGTATTCAAGTCTTTGCTCAAGTGGCACATTTTCAGAAAAGCCTTCTCTGACCACCTTATTCAAAGGAAGCATCGGATTCTCATACATTGTTCTCTGCCTTCTTTATTTTTGTTTTATTGTTATGTGAAATTACATTATACATTTGCTTGTTTACTTTTTTTTTATATGTCTATACTTCAGAATGCAAGCTCCATAGGATATTAGGCCCTTTGCTCAGCACCTAGGAGAACAGGCACATGATAGACTTACGGTCAATATCTGTTGAATAAATAAGTGGACTTACAGTCATTAAGAACCGGAATGGAGCCAAAAATTAAATGCCGATTTCTCTATTGTTTTTAATTTCAAAATATTAAGGGGGTACAAATGTTTTTGTGACATGTACACCTTTTACAATGAACTTAAGCAAGTCACTTTCCCACTCTGAGTCTTAGTTTCCAGATCTACAAAGTGGGGTTTTGTGATGAGTTTTATTAATAAATTCAGTTTAGGTGCTACAAGCACAACACCTCTAGGACAATTTTTCAATTGATCGGTAGCAGTCATCCCTATCTTTTTTAACCTGCACAGAAATGCTTTCCTTGGCTCAGTATACGTTTCATAATATCATGCATTCTAGACACTTACTTTAAAACCAGGGTTTTTATTTCAGACTGGAATGTTGAAATTTATCATGTGTTTGTTTTTTTTCCATTTTTGAGAATTTCTTTTTTTTAACTTATTAGGGTAATTTTTTTTTTTTAAACGGGATCTCATTCTCTGTTGCTTAGACTATAATCTCAAATTCCCAAGCTTAAGCTCTCTTTCTACCTCAGCCTCCTGAGTAGCTGAGATTACAGGTGTGTGCCACCATGCCAAGGTATGGGGTGAATTACCAACAAATTGCAATTATTTAACTGTTTATTCCCAAATGAACCACACTCAATGATCATACATTACTCCATTAGTATATTTCTGGATTTTATTGCTCTTATTCATTTTTTACTATTTTTTTAATATTAAAAAACACGTTTCAATGTTTTAAAATATTTTTATCAGATGTCATTAGGCCTAAAATGACAAAAATTGAAATGGGTTTATATTTTAGAAATTTCATGTTCTACATAATTAATTTTAAAAGTATTAAAGAAAATTATTAATACTAAAATAGGAACTATGTTTCATGATTTATATTACATAAAACTAGAAATAAATTATTGTTTGTGTAAAAATTGGTATTCCTTTTTTTAAAAAAGTAACCCTATGATGTATTCTGTGAATCTTTATCTTCTACCACTGTGTTACTCCTAAAATGATAAAACACAGAGACTGCTGAAAATACCTAAAGGACTTTTTAAATAATCCTTCAGCCAAATTAAAAATACATTTGGCATTGTAGAGCTTCATTAATAGAGTTGCACATAGAAAACACATAGGCATTGTATACCACAGTGGGCTGATAGTCAAGTCCATAGATTACATACCGCTATGTGCTGATTTACCTAAAATTAAATTGATCTGTATTTTACCCCTTTGCTTACTTACAGCAGTCTCTAAATGCCCTCAAAATTCTTAAACTCCTAATAAATATTGTAAAGGGAAATAACCTCATAATTGGAGACTATCACAAAAAATGATACATATAAAATTTTTAAATGGTTGTCTTCTGTGAATGATACGTTCAACATAGTCTTTTCAATGTAAAAGTTTATCCTTGTAAGGTGTCCAATTTTTTCATTTTATATTTCAAAGACTTGCTTAGTAAAATTAAAACAATTGCAAATCATTTTCAATGAATTATATAGAACATTAACAACTGACTTGTAACTATTTATATATAATTTTAGTTCTTATTCTCTATTGTTTCCTGTCTTCAGATATTTTATTTTTTCCTGATTTATATCTCATAAAATTCCTATGTTGAAAGTTGAAAAACATAATAGCAAGACTTTACAGATTTAAAATTATATTACTCTCATCTACACTTGGATGAAAATCTTATTTCATCCAAGCACAGATCACAGAAATATAATTCCATCAGAAATGTAATATTCCCCTTACCACTATCTTGCCACTAGTCCCTCCCTTCCCTTTTACCATTCCTCCCCCACAACACAAAAAGTCCTTCTTATTTACTTTGTACTATTTCATTTTCTGGTGGAAGTGCTAGGTCCTTAACTTTAATGTAGGTACTAGACTTGACAAGCAATTAAAGCAAACAATTTCCACTCATCAAGGTGTGCCAAATTAGTCATCTGCCATCTGCCCCCTCATCTGGCTCTCCTTGAGTTCTTGCTGTGAATCTGGATGTACTTTCTCAGATTAAGAGGGACAGTGCAGACCTCCAAGCTGGTGAAATGCCAGTGGGAGCTAAGTATGTAAACATTAGCAAACATCTTTCTTCCCTAGATTATCACGCCTTCAACCATCCCCTTGTGTGTAATAAAAACCAGCCTGCTTGTGATGCCTTATCACTGGGAGACCTTTGCCATTCACTGTAATTAAAGTGGCAGTGTGTAGGATTTTTTCCCAGTTAGAAGTATTTATAAGAAGAAATTAAACTAGATGTCCCTAATATGATGCTAGCTCACATTTCAAGGCTGCTTTCTTAAGTATTGATAAAGATGTACATTAAGAAATGGACTATGGCCATTCTCTCACACTGGTCTTAGAGTGAGACTCCCTTTTTCGTTGCTTTCATCAGCAAATGTTTACTTGGCTGATAACATCCAATGGGCACTTTCTAGAGACATTCAACCAAGCTATACCAGTAATGGTCAAAATTGAGAAACAGCAAGGGTGAAACATGGTACTGTTGTCACTCCATGCTTGCTTTTAAGGTCCCTCCTCCCTTAAGGCATTCCACAACCCAGGTCTACTGGGTTGTACAATGGGTGCCTTTGTGCAAACACACTAAGGTGCTCCTCTTGTGAATAGAAGAAACTCCATGCCAGGGCACATGGCTTGGCCATCAGAATGTGGGCTACGTTTTATCCCCATCTGTCTCCTGGTCCATGTGTGTGTTTGCAGTGATGTGCTTGCATAATTATAAACAGAAGCCCCAGTCCACCCCACCATCCTGAGTTATCCATCCAAACTTGCTCATTCACAGTAAAATTATGTCCAAATATTATAAATAACACCTCTTCAAATTAAAAGATAAATCTTCAAATGTTAGACTTGAAGGGGTGTGGCAAACAACTTTTTGACTGAAGACCCTTTACTGCATTTTTAGATAATAAAGCCTAATCTGAGACCACCTTCTTGTTCCCCCCCCCCTTTTTGGGTTTTCTTTTCCCTTGGAAAAGCACATTGATTTAGACCACTTAAGAACATAAGTCTTTTATAAACTCACATTAATATTAATAATTCCAATATGTTGTCATTTTAGATAGACCACTGAACCCTCAAGATTATTTATATTTAATTTTTTTTTACCTTTTACCTTGATCATTTCTTTTTTTTTCTTGCAAAAATTTTATTGGGGGAAAACTACAAAACATTTACAGTATAGGCATCTACCCAAAAGAGCACAAGACATTCTATGATAAAGACATCTGCACCCGAATGTTTATGGCAGCACAATTCACTATTGCTAGATCATGGAAACAACCCAAGTGCCCGTCAATTCATGAGTGGATTGTTAAAATCTGGTATATGTTCACAATGGAAT
>CAUYRT010036579.1:0-34731 GCA_963574885.1 Lepilemur ruficaudatus
GAAAAAATTAGCCGGGCATGGTGGCACATGCCTGTAGTCCCAGCTACTCGGGAGGCTGAGGCAGGAGGATTGCTTCAGCCCAGGAGTTTGAGGTTGCTGTGATCTAGGCTGACTCCACAGCACTCTAGCCCGGGCAACAGAGTGAGACTCTGTCTCAAAAAAAAAAAAAAAAAAGAAAGAAAAATGCCAATCTGAAAAGGTTGCATCCTATATGGTTCCACCTCTGTGACATTCTGGAAAAGGCAAAACCACAGGCACAGTACAAAGACCTGTGGTGCCAGGGGTTGGGGACGGGGAGGGGTGACCAGGAATACTGCAGGGGGGTTTTAGTGCAGTGACACTGCTGTGTGACCTGTCATGGTGGGTACATGACATCACACGCTTGTCCAGACGCACAGAATGCACCACACCGACAGTGAGCCCCGCTGCAAACCGCGCTTCGGTTACTGATGCTATGTTAGCATCGGTCCGTCAGCTGCGGGCGACTGCACACACCAGCGCAAGACGTGCAAACAGGGGACACCGTGTGTGGCAAAGGGGGATATGTGGGAACTCTCTGTACCTTCTGCTCAGTTTTTCTGAAAACCTAAAACTGCTCTCCAAAGATAAAGTCTGTAAATTGTTTTAAAAAGTAGGCCTGAGGACACTCCCTCCTTCCCCACTGCCCCTTGACCCAGGTGTGTCCTAAAGCCTCTCCAGGGGATTCCCACGTGCAGCTCGGGCTGACAACATCCAGGCCACAGGGGTGTGTCACCCCGGTGGCCTCCGTGTGCCCCAGGGGTCCCGTAGAGCATGTATCCTCAACAGGGGTGACAATGGCAAAAATTGGTGGGCAAAAACTCTCACCCTTTTCATACACAATCACAGATATGCACACGGTGCATGAACAGAAACATGCTACTCCTGGGGAGGCAGAATTTCTTGGGGAAGGGCATTAGGGAAAAAAAATGTCTAAAAAGTCTTCTTAGAAGGTGACAGTGAAAATAAGGATGAAAGGCACGGGTACAGAGAGGTCCCTCCGGGCAGGCAGTCTAAGATGTAGACAGAGGCTGGGAAGGGACCCCACCCGTCCCCACTCAACCGTAGGGGCGTCGTGAACAAAGGGCTGTTATACAAATAACAACACTTGAACCCGTTAGATGAGCCGGCATCCAAGCTTCTGGGGACCTACGCCCTGCTCCCCAATGAGTGCAGGGGGCGGCGTGAGCTCTGGAGCCGGAAGGCCTGTGTTCCCGGCCGAGCCCCTCCACTCGTGAGCTCAGTGACCTTGGGCAAGCCAGGGCACTCCTGTGTGGCAGATCCTCGTGCACAAAAGGGTCAATGGCGGCCCCCGCGCAGCAGCGCGACGGAGCGTCCACGGGAGGATGCAGGGGAAGGCATCGAGGCAGAGCCTGGCACATGTTAAACACCCCCAGACGCATCCCCTGTCATGACGGGTCAACCACCTCCTCCAACCCAAGAGGCCACGGCTCTCAGAAGCACCATGGTTTTACCGACTGCCACAAACGTGAAAAGGCTACTAAGGGAACGAGGACGTGTGTCAGTGTGAGGGAGCACTCTGACTTCAGAGATGTCAACGCTCAGGACACCTGCCTCTGAGGACCGCAGTTCAACCGTTCAGAGCCACTCTCAGGCTCCATTCGAGATTTTTTTTTTTTTTTTGAGACAGGGTCTTACTCTGTCACCTGGGCTGGAGTGCAGTGGCCTAGCTCACAGCAACCTCCAACTCCTGGGCTCAAGCGATCCTCCTGCCTCAGCCTCCCGAGTAGCTGGGACTACAGGCCTGCGCCACCACGCCCGGCTAAGTTTTCTATCTTTTATAGAGATAGGGGCTCACTTTTGCTCTCACTCCTGGCTTCAAGTGATCCTCCCACCTCAGCCTCCCAGAGTGCTAGGATCGCAGACGTGAGCCACCGCGCCCGGCCTCCATTTGAGTTTCTGAAACCCACCAGCACAGGGCTGAGCACATAGCAGGCACTGCTGTCAAATTAAAGGTCTGCCCACCTTTCTTCAGGGCCTTGTCGCTGTCAGATCACCTGTTTACATTCCACGTCCCTGGCCTAATTCCCGTGCACGCAACGCCTGCTCGATGAAGCAACAAACTCAGGGTGTCTCGGGGTCTCAAGGTCCCCCCCCCGGCCCTGGGGAACCTCCAATCTGGACCTCTTTCTCCATCTCTTTACTTCCTTGCAGAGTGAAACCCTTCCGTGTTTTTACTCCATACTGGGCAAAACATCCTTGGTTGAAAGAGCCTTCTGGAAGGATTATACACAGGGCATCTCCCAAACCCAAACACAGGACAGGGTTTGCAGGAAAATTCTGTTTCCTTCCATTTTTAAGAGTGAAATGAGATCCTTCACCAGCCCCCCCCCCACCCCTCTAGGGAGCCAAAAACCCTTCCCGCCTGGACAATCTCTTCCAAACGACAGATTTGGAAACCTCTCTGCCATCTGTTCCTGATTCTGCAGGGGCCGCTCGGCTGTGCGAGGCACCGAGGCGTGGCCCCCTCCTGCCAACTCCCAGCAGGCGGCTGCGCAGAGGACGCGAGGTCGGCCCCAAGGGAGCGGCGCCCGTACCTCTAGGCTCAGAGGAGACGCTGGTCCGTGCAGACGTCTGAGCTGGAAGGAAAAGATGAAGCAGGAGCTGGATCCGCGCAGCTGGGCTGAAACCTGTTGGGAGGGGAGCCGGAGAGGAGGGGTCGGGGGGCTGAGGGGGGAGACACAGAGGCCAGGGGGTGGCTAGGGGGCACCAGGGAGGGACCAGCGGCTCCAGAGTGTGCTGGAAGCTCAGGCCCAACAGCAGACGGCAGGAACTTCTACCTTCCCCCAGCATTCCTCAGCCCCAAATCTTACTCAGGCTGTGCTGATGGGAAGGAAGCTTGGGCAGGGAGGCCCCGGACAGGGGGCTGGAAGACCACTCTGGGACCCCCACTTCCCTGCTGTGGTGTCTGCTCACACCTCCCACATCCCCACTGCTCATCTGGCCCTGACCGTGAACCAGGCGCTGCACTACCAGCTTTACGACTGTCATCCTGTTTGACCTTCAATAGTGCTCTGCTGGGTTGGGATTATTTGACACTATCCCCATTTCCCAGCTGGCAAAACTGAGGCTCCAGGGGGTTAAGTAGTTCAGCTGAGGCCACACAGCTAGTAAACAGTGGAGCTGGGAATTATATCATAAAGCTTATATACGCTAAAAGCCCACTAGACTGAAAGCTCCTTGGAGATGGGGACAGAGTCAGCGTCACCTGTGCATCCCCCATACCTAGCACAGAGCCTGGCACAAAGTAGCAGAGACACGATCCATACGATGAATGAGTGAACGAGCAAATCAGCCTGTGGCAGCTGCTCCATATCCCCCAAACCACATGTCCTTTTCCTCCTGGACGCACAGCTAAAACGGCATGTGCCAGACTCCCTTGCAGCTAGGCGGGTCATGAGATAAGAACGTGGACAGGAGTGACTTGCGCTACACAGGGGCCCACAGAAAGCTCTTGCATCATCATCACCCTCCCTCCCCCCAGCCCCCAGCCGGGGCCAGGTGCGGAAGGCTGGGTCCCGAGGGACTGTGCGGAGCAGAGCCACACTGGCCTGAGACGTGAACTTCCTGACCTTTCACGGTAAAGCAGACGTTTGTTTATGACAACAGCGTGTCCTGACTAATCACACACACGCCGCAAGACAAGAGCTGTGTGAGGCCCCCTCACCACCTCCTCAGCACCCGACGTAGGGTACCTTCACTCTAGGATGAAAACCCTTCCTTCTTTCCTCAGCAAGGAGCAGAATTCAGCCTCCTGACCTGGGGTGTGACGCTGCGGTTGGTGGCAGCTTGTGCATCTACGCTGAATTGAATGCCCTTTGGGGACTCCATTTAGAGATGATGCCCCCATCCAAGCTCAGGGCCTGGGGGAATCCCGGCCGGGAAGAAACAGACAGCAGCAGCCTTTACTCCTGCCAACAGCCAAGCTCTGCCTGGAGGACACAGACCAGAGTTTGCCCAGCCCAGTGACGTACCTGGTAGGAACGGGCCACACCCAGGGCCAGGCTATGCCAGACGACTCCGCGCTGAGATCCGTCATGGTGCAAGCCCTGTAAGTGCAGCACGACTTTCCAGTCGACTTTCAGAGTAGCCTTGACCTCCCTGTTCTTAGCCTGGGTCTGAGAACCAGAGGCACCCAGAGAAGTCACTTCCTGTCTCTGTGTGGCTGCAGAAGCCACCCTGGAAACCCAGCAGTCATGAGAAAATGGTCCCGAGATTGACAGGTTAAAGAACAGTCTACACTCTTCTACTCACAGGGCAAAAGGTTGGGGACAGGTGTGCGTGGGACCTTCCGAACGGGGACGGTAAGCCTCAGTGCCACAGGTAGGGTTAGCGGTGTGGGATTGCGGGGGCAAGTATCAGTGCCTGGGTCTTGTCCAAAGGGGGTGTCCTGGCAGTAGGGTCAGGGTGTGAGAGGGATGGAAAGATGCTACTCTGCTGGCTTTGAAGACGGAGGAAGAGGCCATGAGCCCAGGAATGCAGGTGGCATCTAGAAGCTGGAAAAGGCAGGAAAAGAAGTTTTCCCTGGAGCTTCTAGAAGGAATATAACCCTGTTAACACCTTGCATTTAGCCAACTGAGACCCACTGTGGACTTCTGATCTCTGGAACTATAAAACTAATTTGTTTTAAGCCAGTAAGTTTGTTGCAATTGGTTATGGCAGCAACAAGAAACTAACATGCATACTTGATTATTTATTCACTCAACAACCATTTAGCTTCTGCCACCTGCCAAGTACACACAGCACGTTGCCGCCTCTTCCTCTCTGTGTTGGTGGATAAGTTAAAAATGCCAGAGAACTTCATCATTGTCATGCATCTTTAGAGAAATGCACGACTTTGTTCTAGAACAAAGATGAGGGAAGAAAAATAAGGGCCCGAGAAAGGAGAAAAATGTGTGGCATTAAGCAGATGTGGTTTCAGCAAGAGCCAAATTAAATTAAGTGAAAGGATCGCCATGTGCTCATTTCCAGCCTGCCGTTGTCAGCTGGGATTTGAGGCCCAGTGTGATCAGATCTGATTTCCAATGTTGGCAATCAATTGTTCGAAAAATGTAAACGCTAAGCAGACCAAACACACACACCTGCAGGTTGCATTCGGCCCCTGCCGCCAACCGGCAATCTCCGGGTTACGAAACAGCAAACACCGCTGGGAGATGTGGCTGCAGGTGTTTCAGGCTGTCATCCACCCCGTCCCCTCAGCAGCTCCAAG
This sequence comes from Lepilemur ruficaudatus, assembly GCA_963574885.1. Classification (NCBI taxonomy): domain Eukaryota; kingdom Metazoa; phylum Chordata; class Mammalia; order Primates; family Lepilemuridae; genus Lepilemur; species Lepilemur ruficaudatus. The sequence continues at coordinate 5,249 of CAUYRT010036579.1, forward strand.
AACTTCACCGCCTAGTCTCTGGGGAGAAACTTGCGCTTTTTCAGATTTGTTTTTTATTTCTTACTACGTTTTTGGGGACAGGGTCTCACTGTGTAGCCCATGTTGGAATGCAGTGGTGTCATTATAGCTCACTGTCACTAAAAGTCCTGGGCTCAAGCCATCCTCCTGTCTCAGCCTCCCATGTAGCTGGGACTACAGGCACACACTGCCATGCCCAGCTAATTTTTTTTTACTGTTTTTTGTAGAGGCAGGGTCTTGCTATACTGCCCAGGCTGGACTTGAACTCCTGGCCTCAAGCGATCCTTCTATTTTGGCCTCCCAAAGTGCTAGGATTATAGGCGTCAGCCACCGCGCCAGCAACAGGCCCATTTAACTACCAGTGAAGCAAAGCTCCGGAAGAATGGATCTTAGTGCTCAGCAGCTGGGCTGGCTCTACTCTCTTTCCCACGGGCTGTTGTCTACCTTGCAAGAGAGAAATCACTACTGTCTTCCTTGGGGGCCTAGCACACAGTAGATGCTCAATAAATGCTTGCTGAAGAATGCAGCCATCTCCCAGAGCATCTACTCCTCCCAGGTGTCAGGAAGGAGACCTGGATGAGGGTCCAGCGGGCATGTCTTAAGTACCCGAGAGAGATTAAAATACTGCATTTCGGTCCTCACAGCCACTGCCTAAGAGATGAGTGTTGCTGTCCGCATTTTATAGACAAGGAAACAATGCCTCCCTCTCACCCCTTGTCTAGCCCACCAGGGACTTGAGCCAGCTCTCCCGGCAGAACGCGCCCAGAATCCACCACTTCCGCCTCCCCGGCATCGTCAAGCCTGTGCCACTGCAATGACCTCCTCACATCCCCCGCCTGGCCCCTGGGGACATTCTCCTCGAGGCAAGCAGAACACCACCTTTGAGACACGTAGGCCCGTGACATGCTCTTCTCGGAGTCAAATCCAAAGGTCTTGCAAAGGCCAAGAAGGCGGCACCTTCTCCGTAGGTCAGTGGTGCAGACCTGGCCAGACTCAGGCAGAGCTGCCCATGGGGGACACTGGTGGGTGGGACACAGGGACAGCCCACCATATGCTTCACAGCCCCACACGGGAGCTCCTCTGGGGAACCCATAGCAACTGCCACTGTCACCTTTGATGGCCCTGCCAACCTGCAGACCTACCCCACCAACCTCTCTGCTAGCCACCAGTTTACCCAAAACGTATCAAAACAACACTATTCCTAGAGTCACTGTGAAATGCTCTCTCCCCACCTCCCTCTCTCCCATAAATGCTTTCTGTCTTTGCTCTTTGGCAAATCGTTGTCCGACTGTGCTTCAGCGAGATGCCACATGGTCTGTTTTCCTCTCATCCTGCTATGCTTCTGACCTCCAGGCACAGTCCCACCCCGGGGCCTTTGCACACGTCACACCTGCTGCCCTCCCCAGAACAACATGCTGCTGTCTCCCGCATGTCCCTTCACGTCTTCGCTGAAAGCTACTTTCCCAAGCTGGTTTACCCTACCCACCTAACACTGCAGCCACCCTCTGACCCCTCCCCTCCCGGGACTCAGAACCCCGTCCCCAGCTCAATGATCCCTTTTCTTGTAGTGCTTACTCGCCTGACACGCTGTACGATTTGCTTATTCATTGTCCCTTTTGCGCGCACTGGAGTGTAAGCTCCACGGGGAGAGGACGGCTGTCTGTGTGTCTGTTTCACTGAGCTCCATCCTCAGCACCTGGCACGCTGTACGTGCTTGGTAAGTACCACTGAGTAAATAGAGACATTGAGAAATATAGATTTTGTTCCCATTCCCTGGCCTCTAAGTCCCCTTCCTCAGAGGCAGCCCCTGTGCCAGTTTCTTGTGTTTCTTCAAGAACCAACATGGGGCTGGACACAGTGGCTCACGCCTGTAATCCTAGCACTCTGGGAGGCCGAGGTGGGAGGATGGCTTAAGCTCAGGAATTTGAGACCAGCCTGAGCAAGACGGAAACCCCATCTCTACAAAAAATACAAAAATTATCCAGGCATGGTAGTGCATGTCTGTGCTCCCAGCTACTCAGGAGGCTGAGGCAGGAGGATCGATTGAGCCCAGGAGTCTGAGGTTGCAGTGAGCTAGGCTGACGCCATGGCACTCCCGCCTGGGTGACAGAGTGAGACCTTGTCCCAAAATACATATATATACACACACCTCACACACAGGACATCCCCCTTGCCCTGCCCAGAGAATAAACCAGGCCCAAGTGTCAACAGGGCCACGGCAGAGAAACCCTGAGCTAAGTCAGCAGTCTGGGAGAACAGGGTGAGGGTATCTGAGTAGGACATGGTAGAGGATCCTGGACAAAGCTTCAGGTCGCTTCCCAGACAGAGGAACGGTGTCTTCTGCCTCCCAGGATATATGAAATGTGCAAGAAACAAAACCGAGGTTCTTCTCTCTTTGCAACCGACCGTTAAAATGGTCAGGTGGGCTTTGAGCCTGTTCTGCTGGCCTCCTTTCCACAAGGCCGTACAAGAGAGAAGCCATCTCTCCCAGGACCATGAGATGCCCAAGGAGAGGCCACCGTCCCTCTGCAGACAGCAGGAGAGACTGAACCCGGGAGGGGGGCCACACCTCCAGGCCACCACCACCCAACCCAGTCAGCTTCCCTCAGACAGCCCTCGGGTTTGCTGGTGGGGGCTAGAGAGGGATCCTAGGCCACCCGCCCCTGCCTGCCACTAGGGCCACCATCCACATCAGTAACCAAGAGCACAGGCGAAGAGGATGATGTAGCGAGATAACTAGGAAGTGGTGAGTTAGCTATTACCTTTGCTTTTAATGTTAACACGATTTCGCTAATTGCAAGCTGAGAGCATTTAATGTTTGAAATGGCTGCGTTTAACCCCCAGCTCGCAAACTGCCCACAAATCTGGCGATTAGCTCTTGCACACACCCGACCACCAAGACCCTCCCCCGAGCATCCCTGTCCAGCTCCTCGTCCCTCTGCCTTGCCCCGCCGCACATGACGGGGCCCCTCGAACCGAGATCCGATACCAAGGCCTGCCTTGGACCTGACGCAGCAGCCCAGGAAGATGGGTGGTCCCATGAGGGGCTGGCACAAAACCGGGACAAGAATACGTGGCCCTGCCCTGCATCTAACCCACGGCCGAGCTGGGGAGGGTGACACGGGCCGGGTGGGGTGGGGGGCTCACCAGCAGCGTGTGAACCATGGCATTGATGGGCCGCAAGATGAAGGCCAGCGACCAGAGCCACGCCTCCACTGCCTCCTCCTCCTCCCCCGACTCGATGAGCTCCTTCATGAGGCCCAGGCAGGGCTCTGTCCCACAGGAGGGCAGGGCGTCCACCAGTGGCTGCCTGCCATCGTCACCGCGGTGACCCACGCATTCTGAGCAGCTTCAAGCCTCGCCTCACTACTACTGGCTCTGGTCGTCCCAGGGCTTGGAGAGGCATGGCAGGGACCTGCCCACATTCGCACCTCACCTTGGAAGGGGCCCACCTGGGCCTGGGCCTGGTCCCCCTTTCCGGCAGCCCAGCTGGGGCCTGCGTTCTTAGGGCCCGTGGGGACAGTGGCCCAGTGCAAACCTGGCTGCTCTGCCCGCCGAGGAATGAGTCCAGACCCACTGCTCTGCTGAAACCCACCCAGGCAAGTGTCACCAGGCAGGGGGAGAATCCCTGAACTGAACAGGAACCAGCCACCAGCTTTTAACTTAAACCCCTAATACTCTCAGCCCAGCACAAGGACGTTTGGTTTTTTATTTTTGTTTTTTTCTGAGATTACAAAAAGGTCGAAAGCTTAAGAAAGAGGCCACGCTGCCCAGCCTTTGCAGAATGGAGGGTCTGAAAGGGATCATGACGATTGACCCGAGGGTGGGTCCCAGGTCATAGCAGAAAGAGGAGGCTGCCAGAGCTCAGGGTCACACGAGGCAGCAGGATGTTGAGGAGGAGGGGCATGGACTAGGCCTCCACCCCAACCATCTACTCTGATGAGAGCCAGACAACCCCCACCACTACACACACCATTTGCCCCATACATGGTCTCTAAGCCTCAGTTTGTACATCTGTAAAATGGGGGTGTTGGTGACTGGACTCCCCCATCCCCATTAAGATGACAGTGAGTCCTCAGGGACACACAAGCCACTTTGTCTGAGGAACATCTATCTGCCTGTTCTTCCCATCCACACTCTCATATTTCCTCTCTTTCTTGCAGGTCTGGGTCCTGGGGAACCAGGCTCTAGGCAGAGATGGAGCAGGAGGTGAGGGCAACAGAACACTCTCAAAAGTATCAGCAGCCCTGTCAGAAAGTTCTAGATTTGAGAAGGGCCATCCCCCACTCCCTGACTCTGATATCTAGGTAGACAGGTGAGACATGGGGCCCTGGGGAAAACCCACACTGTTGGGCGACAGGGGAGTGTAGCCAGGAGAACGGGCAGGTCCGTACGATGACGCAGACGTCCCTCCCACATCAAACACTATCACAATATGCCCCCATCAATGTCATTTATATTAAGCCCATAAGAATTGGGCAGAGAATTATAATCTACCCGGTTTCAAATCCCAACTCTGCTGTGTGACGTTGGGCAAGTTTCCTAACTTCTCTGTGCCTTGGTTTCTAACAAGGAAAGGATGAGTGCTGCCCCGTGGGCTGTTGTAAGATTAAATGAATGAATACAGATGGCAGGGCTTGAAAACAGACCCGTCCATTAGCCACCACGTTTCGCGGCCATTGAGCGAAACGCTTGGTAAAGTTGGTGCCGCAGGGCTGGGCTTTCTTTCATGCTCTGGAGTCAATAACATTGTTTTCACGTCTCAAAATATTTTTGAGTGTCTTTGAAAAAAGCTCATGGGCCCGAGATCTGTATCTCAGGGGCCTCGTGGATGGCTGGACTCTGGGAGGGGACAGCCCCGAGCCGACGGGGTTAGCTCCTCAGAGGTCCCCTCTGGGACTGGAAGTCTCTGCCGGCCCCACGCCCGGGCAGAGTGTCTGAGTGGGGAGATCCCAGCCCTGCCCCCCGACTTTCCATGCACCTCCCACGCCTCCCCCCAGGCGGTACCCAGTGTGCATTGGGATGCTAATTCCAGAAGAGGGGCCCTGTCTGGGGGGAACAATGGCCAGCTTTATCTGCCAGGCCCTTCGGCTTCTGGTCTCAGGCAGGACCGAGCTTGGGCCCCGTGGGAACCTCCAGGCTCCCCACTTAATCTCCTTCTTGGCACACGTCCCTGAACTGAAGGACAAGTCCGTGTCACGGGGCTAGGATGACACATCATCATCCACCCATCTCTCCCTGGGGACCCCAGACAGCGCCAAGACCACCCCCACCACCCAGAGACCCCCAAGCCAGCGCCTGGTCCAGACCCCCACCCGGAGAGAGGCCCTCACCCGTTGTCTTGGTATTTGAAGGAAGAATGTCACCAGAGATCCATCCGCTCGTCTGCAGGAAGGCCCCGGAGCTGGGACACCAGCGTCAGCAACAGGTCCGTGGCCTGGGGTTCAGAGGGGCGGGCGTGAGACACCTGGCAGCACGGAGGAACCGCAAAGGTCACGCCCCCCCACCCGCTGCCTCCAGGGGAGCGCAGCTGCGGAGAAAGCAGGAATGACGCTACGACCTTTTCCCGCGGGGTCACAAGACTTGGTGAGATGAGGCTGCAGATCTGACTTCCCTCCACTGCACCCCCAGCCCCGGCACACAGGCTGGTCCATTTTTATTCTTTAACAGATTTTTATTGAGCGCCTACTATGTGCCTTGTATGGGACCAGGGACATGGCAGTGAAAAAATAGATACGGTGTCTGCGTCCATGGGCTCGGCAGTCTGACAAAAGCTCAGTAAGTGTTCACTAGGATCATAAGCTAATTATTGTAGGAGTCTTGGCATACGTCATATATTTACTGAGGTACCAATCTTTTCCAACTCTTTTTGTTTCACAGAATTATTAACAGTCGTGGGCTAACAGAGGGTGTTCTGGGGGTTGCCGAGTGCCCAAAACTCACAAAGAAATAAAGGACTGTCTACTCAGCGTGTGCCCCTAGGGTTTCGGGAGATATTTGGTTTAGGAAACCCACCAGTGCCCCTGTAGTCCCAGGTCCAGGGCATCGGTGGCCTCTGTGCTTCTCCTGGGCTCAGCTGAGGCCAGGACGGAAGGCCCTACCCACCCAGGGCCCACTGATGCCGGGACCCGCTGCCCTCGCCCTCCGCTGCTCCGTGCAGCTGGGGCCAAGTCCCCGTGTGCACAGCCTGACCTCAGCAGGACGCAGGCTGCAGAACAGACCCCTCGCCGGCCAGCGCGCCCACCCACGAGATTCCAGACAGCCTTCCCGTGGTGGGCGTTCTGTTGGCGGAGCCTGGGGCCACCCTAGCTGTGTCTTTACTTCCTGCTGCAGGACACACAAGCCAGCCCTATGCAGTCTGACTGCCACCGTCACACCTGGCCCTGAGCAGCGGTGGCCTTAAAGACTTTCTCTCGCCCCAGTTTGGGGCAGCCCTTAATAGATGCCTGAGACCTGGGTTCCCTATTCTTAGAACACCCAAGACTTGGGGGCAGCTCCCCTGAGCACCTGCAATTCCAGCCTGTTTCCCTCCTTCCTAGCAGACTCAGCTGCTGTCCCCCCAGCTGGCGGCTGCCCTGCCCCAAATCACCCCTGGTTCCCTGGGCTGGGACACGTGTGCAGATGGCACACTGCTGTGCCTGGCTGAGCATCTGCCCACATGGGGACAGCTGGGGTCCGCCCTGGAGCGCTCCTCTTGCTCGGGGGAGGCTTCTGGCGACAAGCGTTGGGCTCAGAATCAGCCTTCCAGAGCCAGCTGCGGCGGAAGGGGCCATGGGAGTCTCATCCTGGTTTCCTTCCATCAGGGAAAGAAAAAATTCAAAAGCAAAAAAAGGGCAGATCTAGGAAGGCACAGGATGGAAGCAAAGTGTACGAAGCTTCCTGCCCAGACACAGGGAAGGGGGCCGCCATCTCCGCTAACAGCACAGGGTAATGGCAACAGTAGCAAGACCACTGGTTACTTAGTAAGGACCTTTACCATGTGTCGGGCAGTGTTCTAACCATCTGAACCATGTCACTTAATCCTCCGACACCCTATGAGCTGGGGCTGTCATTATCCCCACTTGACAAAGAAGGAGAGTGACATTCAGGTGCCAGCAGCCACACAGCTACTTGGAGGCAGAGCTGAGACTCAAACCCAGGTGGCTCTGCAGCTCCCAGACCCACACTCGGGCAGAGTCCCACACTCAATTTCCATGCTTACCAATTTCCACGGTGTAAATGCTCCCACCTGGGCCCATTTCAAGCTACCAACGCACCGTCACTGGAGACAGACTCGGGAAGACACGAGCAGTAGCACATTATGCTGTATTTCCACAGCGCAGTTAAACAGACATAATGAGCCCCACGGTCACAGTGAAAGGTAGTAAAATGGCTAGGTGGCGATGGTTTTGAGTGTTTATTTCCTTTGTTTCTAACATAGTTCACTTTATTTTTGTAAACTTATTCACTGATTGCTGCATAGATGTAGATATTTTCAAGGCACCTGTGATAATTTGCTAAATTCATATAATCCAATCGGGGTAGTTGGGATATCCACTACCTTAAACATTTATCTTTTCTTTATGCTACGAGCATTCAAATTATTCTCTTCCAGCTATTTCAAAATGTACAGTTGATTAATGTTAACTGTAATCACCCGACCGATCTATCGAACGCCAGGTCTAATTTCTGCTAAGTATGTAAGTGTGCCCATTAATCAACCAAGTTGATACATCCTGACTTATGATAATGGCAACGTTTTGGCCACCAGCCCGCAGGGTTCCTGGAAATCTACCCATCAGTTCTCGTGAGCCAGCTCTTGCACACCACTACACTGTCCCTAAACCGGCTGCACACAGTCAGCCCTTAATAAATGCCTGAGACCTGGCTTCCCTTTTCTTAGAACACCCAAGAGCAGTGAGGAGCAGTGCCCGCTCCCAGGTGTCCTCGACGAGTTGGCCGGATGGCTCAGCCTGTGTCTCCTCCCTTGCTCCCTGGGATGTTCCGCCCGCTGCCCCCCATGTCGAAACTCGGGGGCCCCGTGCAGAGGGCCAGGCTGGGGATTTGCTCGCTTTTGAGCATTGAGTCCTGGTTTTGTTTCCCGACTGAAAAACAAACTTGTCTTCTGCCCACCAGCGATGGAGAGGGGCAGAGGCATTTCAAGCTACAGCCCGCGAGGTCCATCCCCCTGGCAACCAGGCAGCCCCAGGGGGCCAGGAGCTGCTTGGTGTGCACTGATGTGTCCCTGGAAAGCCATTTTCAGGAACAGAGTCCTTAGCAATTCACCCTTGAGCCCAGAGGACCTCCCTGGTGGGTACAATTTCTTTTTAAGTGCCATAAATAAAGGGCAGCCACACAAGCCCTCTGGGGCCACCACAGCCAGGATCCAGGCGGGGAGACACGGCGCACCTTGCCCTGAGCCACCTCCACCAGGGGAAATGTCTGGTTGGTGGGTCAGGGGATGCTCTGGGGCCCCGATGAGAGGAAGCAGGCCTGTCTTCCCATCAGTTCATGAGGCTTGGCAGTGCAGTGGTTAGAGCACAGGCCACAGAGCAGCGGTTCTCAACCAGGGACAACTGTGTTCCCCAGGGACGTCTGGCTGTCACAACTGTGGGTGGGGGTGATGCTGGCATCTAGTGGGTAGAGGCCAAGGATGCTGCTAAATATCCTCCAAGGCACAGGACAGCACCCTCCCTGCAACAAAGAATGATCTGGCCCGAGGTGTCAGCAGTACCCAGGGTGAGAAACCCTGCTGTGGGCCAGGCTGCTGGGTTAACACTTCAGCTCTGTCACTTACTAGCTGGGTGGCTTTGAGCACATTTCCTAAACTCTGCCAAGCCTCAGTTTTCTCTTCTATGAAATGGACACAATGATAAGAAATTTACTAATAGGATTAAATTAGAGAACAAAAGTGAGGCCTTTAGCTTATTGACACGAGAAAAAGTCTTCCTCTCTGCTTGTATCCAACCTGGATTGGGGCACTGGCTTAACACACATCATCTAGACTTTGTCCTTGGTCTTTGCAACCAGGCACAATTGTGCTATGCACAACCTGCCCAACCGTACATAGCAGCCCTGATAATAAAACATCTAGGTGGCCGGGCCATAAAGAACATGAGCAGGGGGAGGAGGGTGTCCCAGGGACTCAGTCCCAGGGAAGACTCTGGCCTGGGGCTGCAGAAGCCACTTACCTCAGAGCTCGTGGTCTGAGCCAGGCACAGTCTCCTTACTAATGCGACCGCTGTGGCCACTGTGGCCTGGGGCGGCATCTCCTCCCACTCATACAGCAGGCTGCTTGGGGTTACATCTCAGTTGTCTCTGCCATCTGGATCTGAGATGGGAAGGGCTGGATGGGATGGCCACACGGGGAGATGCCAGACTGAGCCAGAAGGCCCGCTGGAGCCACCCCATGCCCTGCCAATGCTTGCTTCCGCAGGTTTCTGGCAACAGGTGAGAGTGGCCTGTCCAAGGGACATGATGGTGACATGACTGTGAGCAGCCAAAGGTGGGAAACGCCCGTGTACCCATCAATGGGGGACAGTTTGATCCACACGCACTGCACTGAGCACCTTCAACAGACGCAGGGCAGCTGGACACGCCCTGCCACGGAAAACTCTCCAGGCTGCTGAGTGGCCAAAGCAAGACGCAGAATGTGGCGTAAAAATAGAAACGGACCACACAGACACGCGGAGTCCCACGTCTGTGCGTGCACGGGATGTATCCGGAAGAATGCGCTACACACCGGGAATGGGTCGGCCTCTGGGGAAGGGGTCGGGGGTTATGGGAGATGAGGGAGGGGCTCACTTTTAACTATGTCCTTTTGCACCATGTCACCTGTCATCTCCTCAAACAAAAACCTCAATCTCTCGTGCATTCAGCCCTGCAGCCACTTCCTAATCAACATGGCGACTGCAGAGACCGCCCGCGGCGCCCTCTGCTCACAGCCACGATGGGAACCTTTCCCGGACCCTGCCCCGCTGCCCACGCCGGCCAGAGACCTTCCTTGAATCCCAATCCACACTTCCCTTAGCTTCAGGGCATTGTTTCTTCTAGATCTAGATGCTGTCCACTGCAGTCTGGGCACTGTGTGTGTGTGTGTCTGTCTCCACACAGTGGCACACCTCCACCCACCTGTTCCTTAGACCTCTTTCACCCCAGCGGGTGTGTGGGACACACGAGGCTCTTTCCTGCCCCAGGGCCTTTGCACTCCCTGTTCCGCCTTGGATGCCCTTTTCCCACATCTTCCCACAGCCGACCCCTTCTCCTCCTTCAGCAAGAATGCTGCTCCCTCAGAGGCCCCCGACCCTCCCGTCTATGTCACTGGCCGTCACACGGCGGTTCATTTCATCCCTGCCACACGTCAGTGTCTCAGACCACCTTGCCTGTGTCTGGCCCTGTCAGTGGTTTCTCTCTCCCAGGAAAACATCAGCCTCAGGATCAGGCTGGCCTATGCCCGGAGCCCAGGCAGCATCCTGTACAAAGCAGGTGCTCGGACAGACGTCTGCGGTCAGCATGAACACACACACGCTCCTGAAGCCCCACCGAGGACCTTCGGACCTTGGGAGAATTCACCCCCAAAAGGCAGGAACCAGCCTGTTCCTCCCCCACGGACAGCCACCAGGGAGGGGGCAGGACCAAGCCAGAGCCGTCTGAGCCGGGCACTGGACCTAAAGGAGGGACCAGGGCTTGCTTCTGAGCGCGTCTCTGGGAAACTCGGACTCTATAAACAAGGGGGCGGGGGACGTGAGCCGGTGTTTACAGAGGCTGCATGCCAGGTCCTCAGCTAAAGGCATTAACCACCCCCAACCCTCTGTAGGGTTCATGTACCCAAATATTCACAACTAAGGAAACTGAGGCACAGAGACAAGCCAGGGGCACAAGTCACACAACACAGAGTCAGAATTTGAATCCAGTTCTGACTCTAAAAGCCTCTTGGGAATGACAGAGAAAACATTAAAAATAAAAAAACAACCCTTATCAATACAATGGAATATCATTCGGCAATAAAAAAGAAATTCTGCTTCGTGCTACAACATGGATGAACCTTGGAAACGTTGCGCTGAGGGAAGGAAGCCAGACACAAAGGTCACCCTCTGTGGCTTCATGTCTGTGAAACGTCCAGAACAGGCAAATCCACAGAGGGGAAAACAGACGAGAGGTTGCCCGGGGCTGGGCGATGAGGGGATGGGGTGACAGCTAACCAGTCCAAGGTTTCTTTTCAGGGTGATGGAAACGTTCTAAAGTCAACTACGGTGATGGTTGCACAACTCTGCGAATATGCTAGAAGCTGTTGGAGGGTAAGCGGTGAGCTGCATGGCGTGTGAATTCTCTCTCAACAAAGCTGTTAAAGAAGGAGATGAAATCTCATCCAACTCCACGGGGCGCCACCAGGTCCGGACACGCCTGTCAGGTCCAGGCTCTGCCAGTGCTGGCAGCAGAGGGTGGGGGGACCTCAGGCTGGGACCCCAGAAGCCGTTCATGGAGCCAGGGAATTTGGGGAAGCCCCAAGACCCCACATACTGGGTTCCCCTCAGGCCGTGCGGCCAGGCTGTCCCCCCATGGCAGACGGTACCAGCTGGGCCATTGGGGAGATTGCACTGCAGGGGTTCACGTCCCAGCCCTGCCTCTCCCTCGCTGTGTGACCTTGGACAAGTCATCTGGCCTCTCTGAGCCACTTTCCTTCCCTGAACGATGTAACTAGTAACGGTACCTTCCTAATGGGGTTCTGATGAGAACGAAATGAAACAATACACACAGAGTGCCCGGCGCGGTTACTGGCCCGCCGCACATCCTTCCCAAGCGTCAGCAGTAATAACAACCATCCTTGTTTCGTTATTCAGGAAAATAGCTGGTTTCTAAACAGGAAGAGAGGGCGCTTTCCCCCAGACACGGGCCTTGCCTGCTGCTTTCCCTGCACCACCGCAGGGGAGCCAGGCTCCGTGGAACGCCGTGTGTTAGCAGGGTCCTTCTCAGGCCTCTCGGGAAATCGAGTCAGTTTGCCCCCAAAATAGGCAGACTGAGGGGTTGCTGGATTTAAGGTGAATTCTTCCACAAAAGCCAGGAACCAAAAGATTCCATCTCCACCGAGGACATCCCAAGGAGAAAGGATAAGACCAAGCTAGAGCCCTCTGAGCCTGCAGAAAGAGCCTGGAGAAGCTTCTAGAAGAGGCTCACCCTCCTGGTGACAGCCATTTCCAGAAATGCTTAGGGGTGACCAGGCAGGGCCAGCACGATGGAGTCTAACTCTAGGTGTGCCTGGGCCCCTCTGGCCAAAGGCAGCTGGGAGGTTCCCCTGAGGGTCCCCGCACCCTCCTTCACACTATGGCCAGGGTGGCAGCCACCCAGGGGAGGTTCGAGTCACCTGTGTGGGCCGGGTCCTGGGGCGTCTCATGCAGCAGAGCGAGGGAGGAAAGGGCCCACGTCTGCACAGCGCTCGCCTTCCCAGACAGCGGCCCGCGGCGTGCAGCTCCGTGCAGAGGGCCGCCCTCAGCGCCCCGGGCCAAAAGCTCTGCAGGCAGGTTAGGCAGGAGGCCAGGTTGGCCTGTGGGCCAAGTCAGGGAGACCCTCAGGCCAAGATCAGCTGGGACAGAATCCGGCTCAGGCCCCTGAAACCCGCAGCAGCTAGAATCGAGGGGAGGGGGCCGCGACTGCACGAGAGCATCAAGCCACCCAGCCCTGCCCCCAGTGAGGGCTCAGCCCAGCTTACCCAGCCCTGCCGGCTGTCACTGTTGCCCGCACCATGGCAGTGGCAGCCCAGGCCTAGGCAGGTGGGAGGTGAGGAAGGTTAGGGACAGCAAAGGGTAACCCCAAGGAGAGGAAGAGCAAACCTCAGCTGGGAAAGACCAAAGTCAACACCGCCTGGAGGCTAAGCCTTTGATGACAATGTCGAGATTAGCCACCATGTCTAGGCTTCTACAGATGTTCACTACTTACAAACACTTGCATTTTCAGGGAGCTGGGGGCAGGGTGGGAAGGAGAGGGCAGAAGGGAGGGGAGGAGGGAGCAGGGGATGAAGGAGAGCTTTGGAGGAAAGGAAGAGGAGTTTTGGAGGGAAGAGAGGAGGAAGGGGTGCTTTGGAGGGAGAAGGGAGATTTTGGAGGGAGGAAGGAGGGCTCGGGAGGGAAGATGGGGACCTTAGGAGGAAAGAGGAAGAGTTCTGGAGGAAGGAAGATGGTCTTTGGGGGGAAGAGGGGGAGGGCCCGGGCCAGTAGGAATAGGGGGCAGTGCTCACCGCCACCCCGGGCAGGGCCTGGGAGTGCAGTGAGGAACGCGCCTGGCACAGGGAGCACCGTGCCAGGTCCTTGGTCTTGTGCAGCCACTCCCCGCGGCGCTGGCACATGGTGGGGCACCGGCCCAGGACGTCCACCAAGGCAGGCAGGTGGGGGACAGGTCAGCCCCTGCCCACCCCCACCTCGCACCCCCTCAGCTCCAGGCCTCAGCTCGCCAAGGGTCTCAGTGTCCCTGGCGCCGGGGCGGCCCTGCAGGAGGCTCAGCACAGCGCACTTCATGTTCAGCACCCAGCGCGGCTCCGCACGGTGGGGACAAAGGCGGGCCACGTGCCCGGCGTGCAGGACGAAGCAGAGCAGGCTGCGGCCCAGGGTGGGACTGCAGAGCGGCGGGCAGGGGTCAGGTGGGGGCTCGGGCACCCCAGGCCACCTGTTCACTGCCAGAGGCCACAGCATCCCTGCCCTCCTGCAGGTCAGACCCCGCGTACCCCAGGTCCCCCAAACAGCCTTGCCCCTCTCCTCGGCTGTGGTCTGGGGCAGCAAACTCTGCTCAAAGCTGCCCTCAGCCTCGACACCACTGGGACAGAAAGTACATGTGTGTGTGCCCGTGAGCTGCCTGATCCCAAAGCTTCCCACTTGGTCCCATTGTGGAGCTGCAGGTGCTCTGGACGTGCCATCCAAAAACGTGTTGTATGTTGACTGTTCTGAACTGAAGCCACCTGAGAAACAGCAAATGCAGGGACAGGCTTTCTGTGACCTCCCTCATCTGCCTACAGACAGCTCCTTCAAAAGGAACTCAACTGTCATCAACCCGGTACTGGGAGTTCCAGCAACCTGGGAAGAGTAACTCTAGTCACAGGGGGGGACACTGGAAGTTGACACCACACCCAAACTGTGTCCCAAACTAGCCTATCTCCTGTCTGTTCCTTGAAGGGCCACTCATCTTCCCAAAACATTTACCGATCTCCAGCTTGCCGCATCCCTCCTCCCCTTGCCCGGTGAAGACAGTGCGTAAGCTCCCAAATCGCCCTGCCCTGGGGGTCTTCCCCCTTCCATTCCTCTGCTGCCCCCGTGCGGGTAGTAAGTCTGCGTACCTTTCCTCCTGGTGTCAGTTTATTTCTAGTCCCAGCCACCGAAACAGAAGGGTGGAGAAAGTCTTTCCGTCCCCTACAGATCCCACCAGGAGGGACTTACCATCCCCACACACACATTCCCGATGAGGAAACTGAGGCTCAGGGCAGTTCAGTGACTCGTGAAGGGAGGCCCGAGATGCGGAGCTACTACGGGTGAGGGTCGCAGCAAGTCAGGGGAGAGGCTGGGATCAGAAGCCAGCCCGGCACTCCCCTCCACCCCGCACCCAGCGGAAAGGTGCAGCGCCCAGTGTCTGCTGGGTGGGAGGTGACGGGTGTTGAGATCGTCCCACACAGGGACGGAGGCAAAAGACAGAGATGCTCCAAGACGAAGGGGAAACTGCCAAGTCCCCAAACTCCAGCAGCTAGCAAGACAGAACAATGGGGGCATTGTCCCCACGTCTACCCCCCTGGGGGTCACTGTCCCCTCCCTCTCCAACTCCAGCAGAAGTCTGAGGGTCTTCTGAAGGAGGTCCCCTGGGTCTCAGGCCTTGATGGGGGGAAATGCTAACACTCCCGCCTCTCCCAGAATAGCAAGTGTCAGTCTGGCCTCAAGGAACTGACAGCCCCCGCCCCGGTGACTTAGCATTTCTGATGGAGCTGGAGGACAATAGTCCCCGTGGAAGAGACCCTCCCTGCGCCTTTCAGCCGATCTGTCTGCCCCTCCGCAGCATCCCCCATCCCGTTGTCCCTGGACAAAGGCTTTATTTTTTAACAAATAAATTTGCAATAAAAAAGGAAGAGGAATCTTCAGAGAAGGAGGTGTCTCCAGGCCGCGGCTGCCCTGAGCTTTGAGGCTCCCCTGCCGCTGTCAGGGAGGCGTGGGAAACAAGCCGCAGGGAGAATTCCAAGCTTGGCTGGGTCACAAAAGGGGGCTTAGCTTGGGGTGGGAGAAGACACGGATCTCCTCTGTCTCGGCACCATGGAGAAGGGGAGAAGGCCAGCCTCAGTGGGCCTCACAACCCGATCAGCCAGAGTCTTCTAGAATGCACTCAAGGATGATGTCCAAGGGGTGATTGGCAGACAGGACATCTGGACATGCTGGGGGTGACAGGCAAGGGAACATGGGGCGAGCTCCTCCCCACCAGGTGAGAGGAGGGCACCTCAGGCTGTTTGGAGTCACCCAAGGCTCCTACATTGTGACAACTCTAAATGGTCTCCATCAGAGGTACCGGCTGGGTGCTTGACAAGGTCAACACATAAAGCCAGAGCATCTTTGAACTTCAGAGTTCAAACAGTCCAAGAAAGCATCTCTGTGCTGCAGAGTGGCCACCCTAACTGGGTTCTCCCAATCTAACCTGCGCACCCAGGGCCTGGTGGCCGTCAGAAGAGGGTACAGGGCTTACACCTTGCCCTGCCAGCAGGGAGGCCCAGCCCCAAGGCCAGGCGCCTTACCTCAAACTCTCAGACTCCTTCAGCACCTCCATTTTGGACCTCAGGATGGACGTCGGAAGTCTTGGAACTAAAACAGAAATCACTGAGTTGGTGATGTCTCCTGAGACACCCCAGGACCTCACCAGCACCCCACCCACAAGTGCCGGGGGCAAGGCAGAGAGACCCTTCCCATGGGCAGGTCTGGTTCCTGGGTGGTGGATGCCGGATATCCCCAGGGTAACTGAGACACCCAGGTACCTACTGCTCCCTGCCAAATGTTTGGAAAGTTCTCATTCTGCCCTAAAAGGCTCTGGAAGTTTGGTTGAGGGATTCATGTGACCACACGGTACCAACAGAAATGTGTTTCGTTGGAAAGCAAAGAAAAAAAGGCTTTGCCTGTGATACATAAAATACTTGGATGTCCCACCATCACCGCAGTTGTGTGCGTGTCTAGCGCAAAAGATGGACTTCCTAAAAATGGAAAATAGTATCCCTAACACCTGCCTCCCTGACATAACTGATTTTCCTTTTTTAAATGTAATAGTCTTCATGTTTATTGCAGTTTGAGATTCACAGCAAAATTGAGCAGAAGGTGCAGAGATTCACACACACACGCACACACGCGCGCGCGCACACACCAGAGTCATCTCCACTGCAGCGCTACGTCTGTTACAATCCACAGACCTAGCCTGACACACCTGATCACCCCAAGGCCATAGTTCACATTAGGGTTCACCGTCGGTGCTGCACGTTCTGTGGGTTGGTGCAAACGCACAATGACCTGTCTCCACCACTACGGCGCCACACAGAGCGGCGACACTGCCCTGTGGTTTCACTTTTTCAAGTGGCTCATCCTCATTCGTCTTACCTAAAACCCAATTCCTCTACCTCCTCCAAACTGGCTCCCCTCCTCCTGTCACCAGGGCTTAAAATCTTGGGGGGAAACACAGCTCCATTTGGCATTAAGATGCTTCCCTCAGCAAGATCCCTGGCAGCACCTGCTGTCTGACCACCTCCTTAAAAGCCATCCGTTATAACCGCACCTCTTATGTTCAAAATGCTAAACAGAGACATGGACGATTTTTTTAAGTCCCCCACTAAACCGCACACTTCAGAGTGGTTAAGGGGGTAAATTCTGTATTATGTGTTTCTTACCACAATTAAAAATAAAAAATAGACTTAAAAGAAAGGAAGGAAGTTCTGATACACGCCAGCACGTGGATGAACTTTGAAAACATCACACTAAGCGAAAGAAGTCAGATGTGAAAGGTCACATACCGCATGATTCCACTTACATGAGATACTAAAATAGGCAAATTCACAGAGACAGAAAGGAGAATATTGGTCACCAGGGGCTGCAAGGGAAATGGGAGTGGGAAATCGCTGTTTAAGGGGGACAGAGCGTCCATTTAGGACGATGAGAAAGTTCTGGAAATGGATGGTGGCGGCGGCTGCACAGCCACGTGAACGTGCTCAGTGCCACTGAACTGCACACTTAAAATGGTTGCCATGGCAAATGTTATGTGTATTTGCCACAGTGAAAAATACATAAAAACAAGCCAGACACAAAGGAGAGGATCCTGTGTACTTCCGTGAAAGAGAAGTTCAGAGACGGTAAAACCAATCCATGGCGCTAGACGTTGAGAAGGTCCCTCGGGAGAAGCGGCCAGGAGGAAACATGAGGCAGGTTCCGGGGGGTCAGATCTTGTTTCTTGCCCTGGTGACTGCCATACAGGGCTTTTCTGCGTGTGAAAATTCATTCTTCTGCATATTTTTGATTTTTTAACACTTTGTACACTAAAAACATATTTAATTGATCAGTCTCCTACAGTGCCAAAAAATGTCTATTTTCACCCCAAACCTTTGAAATGAGCCAGTTCTTTATACCCTTGCCAACTTTTGACCTTACCAACTTTTCTTAAATGCTAAAAACAAAGCAAATGAATGAATACAACTGTAGCAGTACACAATTTGCTCTGTGAAAACTGGCCCTGCATAAAATAACCACCACCAGGTGTTTGATGGATGTGAAAGGATGGCAAAGAGTCTAATCAAGTGGCAGCTCTGACATTTTGGACAGTTTGAGAATTCAGAGACACCTTAGTGCCACCCCATGAAAGACCCCACACTGTGATCTACGTGAAAACACAACAAAACGGTTTTGCGAAACTCTCATAAGCAAGCACTCCAGCCAGTTCAAAAATGCTTCACAAGTAGTAGATAAGACTTCAGTGGAAAATAAAAGGCCATTTATGTGGGGTGGGAGGGTTTGTCCAGGAAACACATGAGCGTTGTCAGAGATGGGACAGAGGAGATGAGGGTGCACTTCACTTGTAAGAACAGTAGTAGTGAGCTTTAGGAAAATCTTGAGGAAAAGGAAGCTGCAACCACCAAATGAGCCTAGCTCACAACTGTGCCTTAGCCCAGGACTAACCCCACTGCACCTTATCATTGCCTTGAACCCAAGCCTGTCAACTCAGGCACCACAAGGCCAGTGTGTCCGGAAGGAAGGGGGCCAGCGCAGGCCTGGCAGCCCCATCCCAGCATTTTGTTTCTACCCAATGTGTTCCCTTGTCTAAAAGCCTTGACTTTGTTTGACTCTGCTCATAGAAGGTCCATCCTGTGGACCTTCTCTCTCCAAGGAACCCCTGCACCCCTCACCCTGCTACCCCTCCACCAGGCCCACTGCGGCACCGCCTACAACCAAAATGGCGCCACTTTCCCTCATCCCTCTCCGGAGTCCCCACTTGCTAAATATGAAACTCCTCAGAAAGCTCCTCTCGGTTCATTACACAGACTGGAAATCTGGGGGGCTGTGGCTTCCCCTTGGCCCTCCCCAGTGTCAATGTGATCTTCCAGTTGCCCAAAGACACTCACTCGTAAGACCATCTGGCATGGGCCAACCACATCAAGGACAGCCAAGCAGCCTTGGAGGCCGAGGCCACTGCCCTCCACCGGGGCCCCCTGCAGGCTGGTGCTGGTGTTGGCAGCAAAGCCGTAGGTGTACCTGGTGCCCACAGGTAGCTGGGGCCCAGCTGACCCTGGAGGGCAGACGGAGGGAACAATGTCACCTTGACAGTCTGTCACCCCCTGGGACACCAAACCCACCTGGAGTGTTGAAGCCTCTGTGTTCCCACTACCCCCCTTCATGTGGGCCCTGAGCTCCTGCCCCCATGAGGGTAAGGAATAACAGAAAAGTAATAGCAATAAGTGCTCAATAAATGCTAGCCAGTGTTGTCGCGGGCGAGGCCCTCTTCCGAGAGCTTTGTATACATCAAGGTTTCTCAGCCTGGGCACGATTAACATTTGGGGCCAGATAATTCTATTGTGGGTTTTTTTTTTCCCGGGTGTTGTCAGGAGGTTTAGTGGCATCCCTGGCCTCTACCCACTCGATGCCAGTGACACAGCCCTGCTGTGACAACCAAAAGTGTCTCTAGACTTTGCAAAATGTCCCCTAGGGGTGGGGGACAATCACCCAGACTGAGAACCACTGCCCCACTTTTTTGTGAACTCATTTAAGTCTCTTAACCGACTTTGGGGATGAGAAACTATTTTCTCCATTTTGCAGAGGAGGAAACTGAGGCTCAGAGAGGTTAACTAACTTATCCAAGGTCACACAGCTGGGATTGAAACTTTGGCAGTGTGACCACCACCAACTGCCTTGCTGGACATCCCATGGGGGCAGGGGCTAGCACCCTGACCTTTGTAGTAGATACAGCTGCGCAGTTGCTCTGGGGAAGAGCCAATTTAGGGAACAGGGACTCTGTAGCTCTCTAACAGCCTCTTTATGCCAGGGGATCAACTGTGCAACCCAGTAATGATGCCTCCCCCTCCCCAGGCTTGTGATTGAAGTAACATGTTTATGTCAATTTCCTTGAGACAGGACCACACTTCATATCCCCAAGATGCTCTCAATTTCCAAACAATTTTCCCCCAAGTTTCTCTCTTCTACTCCACCCCAAGATGCAAATGGCATCACCTGGCCACAGTCACCTATTCCACCCAAAGCCCCAGGCCTTGGGGGCGCAACGGCTTGAGGCATTTCGCTCTGGGCTTGGCACTGCTTCTCTGACTTTGCAGAACTGGCTTTGTTCCTCCCAACCGGTCTCTTTGGGAACACGGGCAAAGCCCTCTGGGGCCGTCCCTATCACATCTCTCACAGTGGCACCCCCTCAATCCACCCCCACCCAGCCATTCTGGCTCAGGCTCCTGGTCACCAGAGGTGTGACAAGGTGTCCTGAGAGACAACACTCACCTGTGCACGCAGTCATGCAGGAGGCCACCTGCCCCACCGGCACCTGGAGCTCCTGAAATCACAAATCAGACGGCAGCAGGGCAAGGCCAGAAGAGGCATGGGACAGCCCACGCTATGGGCTGCCGACCTGCTCATAGAAGAGGATATTTAAGGCTCTAGGGGGATAAGGGAACAAGAAGAGATAATGCCCCCTCTCCATTCTCTCGCAGGGCTGCAAGTGACCTCCCTCCGCTCTGCCCAACCTGCTCCTCCCTGTCTCAGACATTGGCACCCCATCCCCTGGCTGCTCAAGCTGGTGACCCAGCAGTCACCTGTGCGCCACACTCCCTCGTCACCTCCCCAGTCCAGCATGTCAGCAGGGTCTGCCAACTGCATTGACAAACACAGGTCTCCACGCCTCCTCCCTGCCTTCACCCCTCCTCCCTGCCTTTACCCCATGGCTGTCCCTCTAGAGAGGCCCCATCTTCTCTGTCTGGATAGTGGCAGGAGCCTCCTGTTTTCCATGTCCACCCAGCAGCCAGAGTCATCTTTTAAAAGCACGAATCAGATCACATCACTGCCCTGCTCAACTGCCCCCGAGTTCCCTGCCCCATCCCCAATCCCCACCACACACACAGACACACACACACACTCTCACACTCACACACACACTCACAGTGAAGTCCTAACCAGGCGAGCTGGCCGCTGCCTGCCCCCGCCCCCCCCACCCACCCACATCCCACTCCTCTCTGGCCCTGCAGACAGGCTGGCGGCTGCGCTCCAGCTCGGGCCTCTGTGCGCACTACCCCACAGGCCTGAGCACTGGTCCTCCTGCCCTCTGCGTCCCAGGACCCTTTAGGTCTCAGCACAAACATCCCTCTATGGGAAGGCCCGCCCTGACCACCCTGTCCAGAGTTGGCCTCCCATCCGTCCGTCCCTATCTTAACACCTTATTCTCTTCGTAATCTTTGCAAAATCTACAAATGATCTAATCTTTGGGTTGTCTTATTTAACATCGTATCCCCCGGCTCCTGGAAAAGTAGCTGGTGCGCAGCAGAGACTGGAAAGATTGAACAGAGACAATTAGCGTTCATAAGGCACTAACTGCGGGCAGGAACTCTTCCAAGTAATTTCTGTATTCAACTCCTTCCGTCCCCTGACAATCCCAGGAAGTAAGTGCTTTTATTATTCCCATTTTACAGATAAAGACCGAGTCCTGAAGAGACTAGCCCAGGAGTACACAGCTAGTTAGTAGTACAGCCAGGATTCGAACCCAGGAACCCCAGTGACAGAGTCCACAGCTGTCCCCACTACACTACCACGAAGGAACAAAAGACTGAGCGAGTGCATGAACAAAGGGAGGACCAAGAGGCTGCAGCAGGCACTGCTCCCCGGTAGGTGTTATGACACGTCCCTTTCTCCCAACAGCTAAGCTGTAGAGGACAACCAGGGCGTGAACACACCGGGCTACGAGGCCCCTAACGGCAGGCACTGAAGACACTCTGCCAGGGGCTTCCCAGAGCCGCCTCCCGGGAAGGGTCTGCATCCCTCCCTCCTCCCAGCTACCAGAGCCCTCACCTGATGCCTCCCGGACCTTAGCCAACCTCGCTTGTCCTTCCTGTCGGCCACTTGTCTGGATCTTTCTGGCTATACCTTAGCCAGGTGTCCATCTGCAGCCATTTTCACATAATGGTTTTTTAATGATACCATTTCCACCCTCAAAACCACCCACTGCACCTCAGCTGGCTGTCCCCACACATGCCGACAGGTCCAATCCCTTGAAAAACAAACCACTTCCCCCAAAGGGGGTGGCAGACTGTATTGTATACCATTTTGTTTAGACCCTTTGAAACAACAGAACATGGTAGAGCATTTGGCAGGATTTTTTTGCCCCCGAATATCGTGGCTTATCTAACAAAACCCTCTCTGCATTAAAGTAGAATGTCAATGGATAAAACCACATTTCAGAGACATTCAACCCTATCAATTTCCCTCCCACTCTTTGATAACTTGGACCCTGGGCACCCCACTAAACATATTTACGCACAATCATCAGACCCTCGACTGTGCACAGACTCCGCTGTCTGCTGGTTCGCTCCGCCCACAACCTCCACCAGCTGTGCTGCAGACAGCCACGCCCCCAGCTCGGTCCATTGTAACCTCCAGAAGTGAGGCCTGTTGCGAGAGCATCCTGCTTGAATCAAGTCTGTGCCCCCTTCCACTTCTCAAGCACTCAAAAACATTTAAATTTTTTTAAATGTTCAGAGAAACAAAGTTCATTCAACGATAGATTCCTCATAGATCAGCCAAGGAGGGGAAAACATGTCATGTCGGGAGGCAGTAAACCTTTCAGCCAGAGCCTACCCACTTCCAGGGAGAGATCTGAGACGGACTGACATCAGTGTCATCTCTGCAGCCAGCAAATGCGATCGAGTCTCATTTCAGCCTTCTCAGATGTCAGAGCTGGTCCCTGGTCATTCATTTCTCCAGCCACCGTGCGTGCCTTACCGAGTGCCTGTGGCGGACACACCGCCAATGTGGGAGTCCGCGATCCCGCCTGCGCTGCCCAGTATTTGGCTATTTTAAGCATCCGAAATGCTGATAGTGTTACAGAGAGACCTTTCATTTTATCTCAATTCGTTTAAAGGAAAAACTGACAAATCACTTACTGGAAAACTTTCACGTATGTTTGAACACAACTTAGCACAGTATCTGAATCTACTTTCACAACTCCAAATTTTAAGAAATCTAAAAACAGACCAAGTATCTGCAACGAAATTTTAGCATCCACATTGAAATATGCTCTATGTATGAAACACACATTGGATTTGGAAGAATGGGACATGTATTTCATTAATGCTTTATTATGTATTTTCTAATGATATTTTAGATTGAGTAAAATATGTTACTAAATTTTACCGGCTTTTATTTACACTTTTTAAACATGACTACTAGGAAAATTAAGATCACCTTTGGCTCACGTCATAATTGCAGTAGACAGCACTGCCCGAGACCCCCTGCAATAGACGGATGAGCAAAAGCTCATTTCGGAGCATCGCCCTGCCTCAGGGAGCAGCTGCGTGTTCCCACGGCCACCCCCCTAACGCCAGAGACCAGCGAGACCCCTGCAGGGTTTCCTCTCTCAGGATTTGAGATCTGGGCTCTGCAGCGCCCCAAACCTCACCATGTCTGGTTTCCAGAGGATGCTGGTGGAGGACGAGTGGGAGAGACGAGGATCCACCCGTCCCCAGGAAAAGCAAAACAACGGGTGGCAGCTGGGAGGCAAGGGAACAGCATCCGGCTGCAAAGTGCTGTCCCAGCAGCTCTGGGCTGCCATCGCGGTCACCCAGACAGAGCTGAGAATGCGGCGGTTTCACTTACTCTCCGAAGTCACTGCAGCCAGCACCCAGAGCAGGACCAGGGGTGCTGGCACCGCCGCCTGGCTAGCCCGAGGGCACCCCATGCCACCAGCCCCATGCTCCAGAGCAGCTCAGCATGGCCCTGAAAGGAACCTTCTTCCCAAAGAGGAGGACTCAGCTTCAACCCACTCTCCCAGCCCTGGGGGGTAGGAAGGGGAGTAGGGGGCTTCCAGGACAGACACCCAGCCAATCAGAAGCCCCCGGTAAAGTTATCAGCACCCCAGCCGGGAGGGGGAGGGAGGGGGATTCTGACCAATGAAGGGAAAAAGCCTTTTTCAGCCTGTGGGGGGTGGGGGGTGAGAGCAGCTGCCTCTTCAAGCCTTTTAAAGGGGGATCTCAGAGCAGGAAGCAACATGGTTTGCTGTGATTCTTTTTTAATTACAGTATAATACGTATAACCTAAAATCAACCATTTGAAGCAGACAGTTCAGTGGCATTGCGTGCATTCACGACCTTGTACGACGGTCACCACTATCTGGTTCTGTGGTTTGATGTTTCAGGGACGGCAGAGCAAACTGCAGGCTGACTCAGCGGGGCCTTCGGAACCGGCTGGGAGGGCAAGAACAGGAGTCTGAGAGGCCGGGGGTCTGCTCACACCTGCCCAGTGTCTCCTCCCAGCTCCCGTCTCCGCTTCCCTCACCTCAAACTCTCCTCCACCTGCACCTTCTGGCTTTTAAGCACCGGGTAGCCGAGATCCTGGACTGTGACCTCCGAAAGCCACCCGCAGGCTCTGCGGGCCAGCCCCTCCCCCCTGCACCTGCCTCCCTCGGCAAACACGCTTCTCACAAGCCACGGCATCGGGACGTGATACACAGCAGACGGTGCTCCCATTAAAAGCGGACGAGAGTTTTCAGTATTTTCAGGGAGTTGTGCCGTCACCACCACGACCAATCTTAGAGCATTTCCACTGCCACAAAAGGAAACCCCAAACCCAGCAAGCAGTCGCCCCCACCCCGGGCTGCCACTGATCCGCTTTCTGAATTTACGACTTTGCCCGTTCTGGACACTGCCGACAAGCGCCGCCACAGACAGAGCCATGCGGTAGGTGCCCTTGTGCGTCTGCCTTCTCCCGCGCCACGTGGTGTTCCCAAAGGTCACCCGCGCGGTGGCGTGAATCGGTGCCTCCTTCCCTTACGGCTGAATGACATTGCAGCCAAGGGACGGAGGGCTCTTTGTGCATCCATCTGTCTGTTGACGGACAGGTAAATGGACTTTGAATAGAACTTTCTTAGAGCCAAACTAAGACACGGTTGACCAGCTGACACGTCGTGTTTTATGGAGACAATCATTGATGCTTTCAGGCTGGGCCCATATTTTAGAACCAAAAATTCCACTTCCCCTCAGCTGAAACATTTTCACTGCAGGACCCAGCAGCCACGATGCACGGGGCTGGAGACCGAAAAGGCCCTTCCGCTCACTCTGCCTGGGGGGGCTACGGTGAGTCCTGAGGTGGCCACTAAATGCTACGAGAAAAAACCGCATCCCAGAGGGCTGGTCTGCAGGAGCTCACGTCTCAGACGACTTTCAACACACAGAGGAGAGCCCTCTTTCAGAGAGGGGAACAGTCACCGTGCCAGGGGATCGTTGGCAGCAGCTTGTGAAGGAGCAATTTCCTTGGGACCTCAAAGAATAGATAATAACGGTAATAATAACGTTGTTAGGAAACCGTATCAGGCCTTGGGCAAAGCCTTCCTTGTATATTATTCAATCAACTCCCCCTGGGGAACAACAACAAAAAACAAACCCTGCAAGGTGGAACTAGCCTCATCCCATTGTACAGACAAGGAAGTCAAGACACAGAGAGGTTAAGTCACTTGCCCAGAGTCACACAGCTCATGAGAATTTTAACCCAATCAAGCTCCAGAGTCCTGCTATTTAGGTCATTAAATATGAAATGTCCAATTTCGAATCAAAAGTAGTTTATTTTACCTCAAACAAGAGGCAGTACGATTAATCAATGGATGCGCCTAAACTATCGTCACAGCTTTGCCATCTTAACTGTAGCTTGCTTATGCCACACAACGAAGAAGCCTGGAGAGCGAGTAGAAATTAAATCGCAAAAAGCATTTTCCACAGCTTGTTGAGAATTGAATACTTTCCCTTACAATGGTCCAAAGCCTGGAAGAAGTGGCAGCCAGTCGTTGCAAGGTCTGGTGAATACAGTGGAGGACAGAGAGTTTCCAAGTCCAGCCTCTGTAGTTTGAGCAGCGTTGTTTATGTGACATGTGGTCCTGCAAGAGCATTGGCCTGACTCTATTGACCAATCTCTGCTGCGTAACCACAAGCATCCTCATCATTTCATCCAGTCGGTTGCAGTGACATCCACTGTCATCGGCTGACCACGTTTCATGAGGTTGTAGTGGATAACACCAGCGCTGGACCACCAAACAGACACCATTAGCTTTTTTTGATGAATATTCGGTTTTGGACTGTGTTTCAGCACTTCATCTTTATCCAACTATTGTGCCAAATGCTTGTGATTGTCAAAAAGAATCAATTTTTCATCGTGCATAATGATACAGTGTAGAAATGATTCGCCTTTATGTCGTAACA
This sequence comes from Lepilemur ruficaudatus, assembly GCA_963574885.1. NCBI lineage: Eukaryota > Metazoa > Chordata > Mammalia > Primates > Lepilemuridae > Lepilemur > Lepilemur ruficaudatus. Next base: position 31,182 of record CAUYRT010036579.1, read on the forward strand.
GCAAAGAAAGGCAAGCTTTGAGACAATGTCTCTTCTGACACTCATTGAATTCATGAGGAACCCATCCAAGCAGCTTCTTTACCTTGCCCATTTGTTTCAAATCGTCCAATATTGTTGGAATAGTGACATCAAACCTCGCTAATTCACGCATAGGTTGAGATGGATTCGCTTCCACTACAGCTTTCAGCTCATCTGTATCCACCGTGGTTTCAGGTCGACCACGTGGCTCATTTCCAAGATTAAATTCACCAGAATGGAACTTCTCAAACCATCGACGTGCTGTGCGTTCATTAGCCACATGCTTCCCAGACACTGTTGATATTTCAAGCTGTGCTGCATTGGTTCCATGACAGAACCATATTTGAAAATAACACGAATTTTTGACTTATCCATGGTTTCACAAAAATTGCTCTAAGAAAAATTTGAAAGATAATCACAAGCCAAAATGTGCATTTGGAAGACTGAGGATGTCCCTTCACGATAAAAATAAGAAGTGTCAACATGAAATGTCAGCGATACCAACTGTCAAACTTAGTACTTAAGAAAATTGGACATTTCATTCTTAAAATAACCTTTCCTTTTTAATTTTGGCAGCTTTGCTCAGTAAGTATCTCTTTCTTCATCTTCTTCCCTAGACTCTGCCCCCGGGCTTGGGTTCTGGCACCATCCAAAGTCAGGAACCTGGCTGGGAGCGGTGGCTCACGCCTGTAATCCTAGCACTCTGGGAGGCAGAGGCGGGAGGATTGCTTGAGGTCAGGAGTTCAAGACCAGCCTCAGCAAGAGCAAGACCCTGGCTCTACTAAAAATAGAAAAATTAGCTGGGCGTGGTGGCTTGCCCCTATAGTCCCAGGCACTCGGGAGGCTGAAGCAAGAGGATCATTTGAGCCCAGGAATTTGAGGTTGCTGTGAGCTATGAGGATGCCACAGCACTTTAGCCTGGGCAACAGAGCGAGACTCCATCTCAAAAAAAAAAAAAAAAAAAAGGTCAAGAACCTGAGCAAAAACCTTGCAATCTATAATGTGGTGGTTTCCAGTCAACAGAGCAATATCCCAGAGGTACTGGCCACAAATGCAGATTCCCAGGCCTATGCCAGGCCCTCCCTAGAGGCCATGCCGATGACTAGCTGGGTTGCATGGCCTCAGTCTACCAGAGTCTGCCACGGGGTGGGGCGGGAGGAGCCACACCTTCGGCCTCACTTCTTATCTCCACTGTCCCTGGGCTTAAAGTCCAGTAGGCTGGTTTGATGGGACACTGGGACTCAAGGATTCTACTCACAAAAGCCAGACCCTCCCAGACCAGCCACCTGCCACAGATTCAGCTTCCCACCTCCTCTTCCTGCCACCAGGACTAAGAAAGTCCCACTTCCTCCTGGAGACAGCCTGTGGGACCTGGTTTCCCAGTGACTGGGGATGAAGCTTCCAGTCCACGTGAATTGAGCCAGCGGATGAGTTAAGGCCCATCACACTCAGGTCAGAGTTACCAGAGTTAAGAAGCCTTTTTATTTATTTATTTATTTTTATTTATTTATTTATTTATTTTTGAGACAGAGTCTCACTCTGTCACCCCAAGTCTATAGTGTACATTAGGGTTCACCCCTTGCGTCTCACATTCCATGGGTTTCAACAAATGCATGATGACACATCCCCACCATGGCAACATCACACAGAGCAGTTTCACAGCCCTAAAAATCCCCTGGGCCCTGCCTGGTCCCTCCCTCCCTCCCACAGCCCCTGGCAACCACGGACCTTTTGAATGTCTCCATAGTTTTGCCTTTTCCGGAATGTCACAGAGTTGGAGTCACACAGTATGTGGCCTTTTCAGATCGGAGGAGCTTTCTTTTTAAACCACCGAAAGACAGTGCTATTTTGCAGAGCCAGACAAAGTGTGAAGTTCAGACAGACCCGGGTGTAGAGAAGATCTCACCAGCAGGGGGCGCAGTGTGTTTTCCTGCCTGGGTGGAAGACTTCACTTAAGGTTTCGGCCTTGATGAATGATGATGGCAGCATCTCTTATCTTTGAGATAAAGATCAGAGGGAGAAACCTGCTTCCTGGTGATTATTAGTAAGGTTGGAAAAGCCAGTGGCATGGGGGGTGAGGACTCATCTCTTTGCTTATCTGTTCAATTACTGTGTGACCTCAGAAAAGTTACTTAACATCTCTGGACTTGTTTACTTATTGGCAAAATGAAAGGGTCAGCAATGATTGGTGAAGTGTCTCCCAGCTCCACATTGTGTTCAAGTGAGAACACAATGGAGGGGCCAACAAGGAAGCAAGTACACAGGAGTTTTCACATAGTAATAGCATCGCATATAGTTGGGGAGAAAGATTATTCAAAAAAAAAAGTCTGGGCGCGGTGGCTCACTCCTGTGATCCCAGCACTCTGGGAGGTCGAGGTGGGAGGATCGCTTGAGGCCAGGAGATTGAGCCCAGCCTGGGCAACATAGCGAGACTCCAGCTCTACAAAAAAATTTTTAAAAATTAGCCAGGCATGGTGGCATGTGCCTGTAGTCTCAGCTATTTAGGAAGCTAAGGTGGGAGGATCACTTGGGCCTAGGAATTTGGGGTCACAATGAGCTATGATCAGGCCATGGAGCTCCAGCCTGGGCAATAGAACAGGACTTTGTCTCAAAAAAAAAAAATTATGAACAAAGTATATGAGAACACCCTGTTCACAGAGAAGGACACATAAACAGATCTCCATCATACTAAGAGGCTCAACCTCAGGCATAAAAGAAATGTATATTAAAAGTAGCAACTGTATCTTTAAAGTTAAACAACACACACCTACCCTGTGACCCAGCTACTCCACTCTGAGACACTCAGCCAAGAACAGAAAGCATATGAGCACACAGACTTGCCCGTGAATATTCACTGCAGCTTTGATGTAATAGCTCAAAACTGGAAAAAAAAAAACATCCAGCGACAGGTGAATGGACAAACAAATCGTGCTACATTCACACAATGGAATACTACTCAGCAATAAAGAAGAACAAACCATCACTGTTCACAACATGATGAGCCTCACAATAGTTCTGAGTGAAAGACACCAGGAAAAAAAATACAGTCTGTATGACCCCATTTATATGAAACTCTAGAAAATGCAAGCTAGTCTATAATGACAGCAGATCAGTGGTTGCCTGGGGACTTACGAAAGGCAGGATCCCAAGGAGGAAATCTTTGGGGATAATGCATGTTCACTACCCTGATTGTGGTGACAGTTTTATGGGTATAAACACATGTCAAAATTGATCAGATTTGCCGGGCGCAGTGGCTCACGCCTGTAATCCTAGCACTCCGGGAGGCCGAGGCGGGCGGATTGCTCAAGGTCAGGAGTTCGAGACCAGCCTGAAGAGTGAGACCCCATCTCTACTAAAAATAGAAAGAAATTAACTGGCCAACTAAAAATATACAGAAAAAATTAGACGGGCATGGTGGCACATGCCTGTAGTCCCAGCTACTGGGGAGGCTGCGGCAGAAGGATCGCTTGAGCCCAGGAGTTTGAGGTTGCTGTGAGCTAGGCTGACGCCACGGCACTCACTCTAGCCTGGG
>CAUYRT010036580.1:0-34183 GCA_963574885.1 Lepilemur ruficaudatus
ATTTTAAATTTAACACTATCCAGTAGTAAAAGAGGAATGAGTGAAAAGGGTGACAATGCAAATTGACATGGACTTTTCAGATGGATTGTAGATAAACTTGTTGACTCTGTAAATTCTACTTCTGGTGCTTTTTCCTAGTGATAGACTCTCACACATGAACAAAAAAGGTAAATTTAGAGATGTTCACTGTATCATTATTTAAAACTACCTAAACTGCCATATAAATGAGACTGTGAACTAAATTATGGATCATTTTTATATGATGTGTAGCCATTAAAAGGGATGAAGTTGATAGAGCTATGTGAACTGTTATAGAAAACTTTCCTGTATAAAAAAACCACATTCCATAATTGATTGATTCCATTTAAGTAGAAATAATCTATGCATAGAAAGTTCCTAAAAGGACATGTAAGAAATAATGAACATTGATTTTGAACTTTTTTTCTTTTTTCTTTTTTTTTTTTTTAGGAAAATGTCTGATGAATTTTCGGTAAGTTGATAAGTTTATCTTTGATAAGTTTTTGGCTCTTAAGAAAAACAACATGGTCCTAACTGTCATTTAACTTAAAAGGGATGCTTTTTGTGATTCTTGAGGGAGGGTTTTGGCATGTGATTTCGATAGGTGATTTGCCTTAGTTTACTTAGATAATAGCATGTTTGAAAATGTTTCCTGTAGTATTTATTTGTGAATCCTTAAATGAAAAAATTTAAGGTGTTATTTCTATTGTTCTCTTTTATCCTGATAGTATTAATAATAGCCAGTATTTATTGAAAATTATTATATACCAGGCACTCTGAAGTGCACTGCCTGAACTATGTCATTTAAGCCTCAAGTTAACCCTAAAACTGTTTTTGAAAATGAGGAAACTGAAGCTGAGTGAGAATATATGACTTGTTTGAGGTAAAGCTGGGATTCAAATCCAGATCCTGACTCAACTGTATCCTTTTAATTACTGTCTTCTGTTACATTAATGCAGCACAGAAATGAAGCATGGTTCTATTTAAAAAAATTGAGCTTCTGTTCGAAATTTGTACTGTAAAGTTGATGTTCAAGGCATACCTCAAGTTTTATATTAAATGAATAGCTTAACTTTTCTTTATATTAAATGAATAGCTTAGCTTTTGAAGATGTTGTTGAGGTTTATAATCCCTGACCCTATAGCTAACTATTCTGTGGGTTTATAATAGTGTTCGGTATGACTTGTCCCTAGATAAGACACATCTGTTTTGTATTCCAGTTGGCAGATGCGCTACCTGAACAGTCCCCTGCCAAAACTCCTGCTGTGAGCAATACAAAACCTGGCCAACCTCCTCAAGGCTGGCCAAGTTCCAACCCTTGGAATAACCCAAGTGCTCCACCTTCTGTGCCATCTGGACTCCCACCAAGTGCAACACCCTCCACTGTGCCTTTTGGACCAGCACCAACGGGAATGTATCCCTCTGTGCCTCCCACCGGACCACCTCCAGGACCCCCAGCACCCTTTCCTCCTTCTGGACCATCATGCCCCCCACCTGGTGGTCCTTATCCAGCCCCAACTGTGCCAGGTCCGGGCCCCACAGGGCCATATCCTACACCAAATATACCCTTTCCAGAGCTACCTAGACCATATGGTGCACCCACAGATCCAGCTGCAGCTGGTCCTTTAGGTCCATGGGGATCCATGTCTTCTGGACCTTGGGCACCAGGAATGGGAGGGCAGTATCCTACCCCTAATATGCCATATCCATCTCCAGGGCCATATCCCGCTCCTCCTCCACCCCAAGCACCAGGGGCGGCACCACCTGTTCCGTGGGGCACTGTTCCACCAGGAGCCTGGGGACCACCAGCACCATATCCTGCCCCTGCGGGATCATATCCCACACCAGGACTCTATCCTACTCCCAGTAATCCTTTTCAAGTGCCTTCAGGACCTTCTGGTGCTCCACCAATGCCTGGTGGCCCCCATGTGAGTGTTCAATTTGTTATTTAATATGCACTAATAATCACATAACCACAACTGAAGGATTATTTCTCCCTAGTTTTAGATGAAAGATTAGAAAGCTTTTAAAACCTTTTTAAAGAGAATGCATCTATAATACATAAAATGAATAAATTTCAAAACTTCAGGTTTAAAAGAATGAAGGAAAGCACAGTATTCTGTGTACTAGAAACAAAAAGAAAAATATCCCAAAGATCACCAAAGATTTTGTAATGTAGTAAACAGTGTCCTCAGCAGCATCCTTGAGGGTAAACGCTGAGATGCATTTTATTCAGCTTGGTTTTTTTAATATTTCTCAAAATTGTCTTATAATCACACCAAGCACAATTCAATAAAAAGGATCTCTGCCTGTTGGGCCTGATACACAGATAGACTTTTAGAGAGTCCAAGGCAATGAGTATATAATGCTTATCTTTCAGGCAATTCTTGAGCTCAAGATTATGCCACTATTTTTTAGGGTCTGTTAAATATAATGCTTTATGCGTTGCTGCCAGCCAAGCTGGAGTAGGGTTAACATCTTAGTTGAGGTCTTGGTCATATGACTGAATAGAAAAGTACTCCATTTCTCCCATAAGGTAAGCCAAGTGAGTATCCAGATGCAGAGTCAAGATGTTCTTTAGCAAAGAAAAATCTGTTAACTGTTAACACACAAAATAACTAATCAGATCTCTGATTAGATTAATCAGACATACACTTTGGCTATAAAAGTACCCCCCCCAAACTTCCTCCTTGCATTAGTGTAACTTCTTTCTATGTATATTCTCTAAAAATATTTTTTTTGTAAAGTATATGCCAAAGTAACTAAATGAGATGACTTGCTGTTTGCATTTATTAAGCAATAAATTTTATTTTAAGCCACAGCAAGGAGTTAATAAACTCCACGTACAAAATCTAGAAGTTGACTTTTTCTTTTTTCTATTGCAGTCTTACCATTAAGTTAACAATGGATGAAGAGATGACGCTTTGCTTTTTGAAGTACATATATATGCACATGAATGCATATATAAAAATTGCTGGTTTCACTATTAGAGGGCATTCATGAAAGAACAACTCTTGCACCTCTCAGAGAAGATAACTGCCTCTTGTACTTGGATGTGTAGTACATCAGATGGATACAATCAGATAAAAACAGAAGTAAATCATTCAGATGTGATTTTTATTTGGTTTTCATGGAAGTTAAAGTGATTAAGTATTCTGAATAACTCTTTGATTAACAGTTTGTTTAATTTATGAAACTACACTTAAAAGTCTAAGATTGTGTGTTAGGATCTGCAACTTCATTGGCAAATTATTTCAAGTATTTTTCTATAGTCACTTCCCCCCCAAATAAACTTTGAAAATAATCACATTATAATCTAAACAAATGATGCGTCAACATTTTGAGCTGCTCTATCTATAGGATAAATAAGCTTGGTTCCCTTGAGGTTTTATTTTGGATATAAATTTTAAAACTGTCAGTAATTGTCAGGTGTTGAGTTCAGTAGCCAGCCAGTGTTCATTTATATCCTTGAGCTTTTGGTAAAAACTTCCTGGTTTTATTTTTAGCCATATGGGTCATACAGCACTAAAATCTGCCATTTATGGAAACTAACTTTTTTATTTTTAGTCCAGGCCAACATGCATGTAAAATTATATTCTTAGAGAATTGGTGATCTCTTTGTATTGCTTTAGAATGGATTATAAGATGTGCTTATTGCTTTGGGAAGAGCTTAAGGAACGAAATAATTCTCTCCTTTGTTCTGAATCTCAAACTAGATAAACCCTAGGAATTGCTTTCCCACAAAACCTGAGGCAGCTCTTCTGCCCAGACCATTCCCTGTAGCCACCCATCCCCGCTTCCCAGTTCTTTAGAAGGAGCATATCCCTTGATTCCTCCCTGATACGGAAAACTGGCACACTCACACTCTATGGGTCTGTCAAAAAGATATAGCAGTTCTGTTTAGAGAACCTTAAGTCATATAGACATGACTGTTCTCTTTGTACAAGTGTGAATCAAAATATGTATCTGTCTTTCAGAGTCTGGTTAAGCTATGTCATTGTCTCCTGCATAGTTTCCTGGACCTATTTGTAAAGTGATTATGGCTAACAGTTCAGTTCTGTATTTGTTGACAGGTAAATATGTGTCATTGAGTGCCATCTTTGTAGAAATTACCCTCTAGCTCTAACACTGAAAATAATAATAAATTGTAGATCTCTGCAACTGAGTTTAAAGCAGTGGGACTGTGTTGCTTAAATATTAAGTATTGTTTATAACCACCAAAAGAGCCCTTGTAGCTTTTTGGCACCTTAATCTTTAAATCAGATTCTTAGATTTGGGGTAGACCTGACCTTGTTATTTATCAAATAACATTTTGAGATTTTGAATGTATCACATTGAGTTTCTAAAATGTATTGTGAATCTCTCAGAGCAGTATGGGAGAGATTTATGCTGGAGCTCTGTTTCTGCTTAGTAATAAAATATTTAATAGTTTATTTCTGCTATAATTAAAATGTCAAGAATGCCAAATGCTGCCAATTTAATGATTTGATAGCTACCTCCTTTTAAGAAAGCCAGGTGGTCATCTTTGAGAGGAATATTCAGTGTCTCCCTTATGTTAAATAGATGATAGATTCAAACTTTGGAATTGACAAAAGTGGAATCTAATTTGTTTAGATATTTTCAGACTGGAGAATGTTGTTAGCACTTACATAGTGGCAAAAGTAGTCTTTTCGTCTTTAACGTCTTTGCAAGACAGGTGGTAGCTATCTACAGTACTCTTGGACCCTGTTGTCAAGGTAGCCTCCAGTCTACAAGGCAGGTACCCTTATGTGTTATGGCTTAAATTGTCAGTTGTGGAAGGATAAGATGATATGAAAAGTGAGATGGCAGCAAAGTTATCTCTCCTTAGAGTTATTTTTGGCTGTCCTACAATGGAATAAGTTGACAACTCTGGCTTTAGAGGAAATATTTAATGTAACACTAGAGAGGATATAGTTTGACTAAAAGAAGAGTTAGCAAGTTTGGGAATCTATAATTGTGGAGTCTATTGATTGTAGGAGAAAATCTGTTGCTAAAGGATTTAGCAAGTAATCCCAAACAAGATTTGGGATTACTACTCCCAGTAAGTATAATGGCTGTTGACCTGTACTGTCTTGCTGTGACCTATACTGTCCCATGTGCCCGCATGATACTGCCATTTTAACCCTTTGCTTTCAAGGGCTTTACAACTGGTATTTGGGAGGATTTTTTTTTTTTTAATGTAAGAATGGAAATCAAAGTGATAATAGAATTTGCTTTTACATTCTTATTTTTGTAAAGCACAATTTCTCCAGTTGTTTGGGTCTTGATTCCTGTGAGCACTCTGAGTCAAAAATATTTTTAAGTTCAGTCTGGATGGAGTTAAAGGCAAAAGTTTCAGAGGAGGAATAGGGGGAGCATCTAGGAAGGTTTTTTTGCTCTTTACAAGGGAATAATGTTGCTTTCAAAACAAGTCATGCTAGGCTGAAATTGATTTACGGAAAAGACTGCTTGTTAGCAAGTATATTTGGTCTTAAGGGAATACAAATTATGGATTATGCTGACATTTGGGCTTCAGAGCAAGAATTTTCAAATACATTTAATGAATATAGTTGAAATGTATTCAGGAATAGTGTTTCTGGAGTGGGAATCATAGGTTTTGAAATGTTAAACACAAAAATGACAATGAAAAATCAAAGCCTAGACCTTAGGTCCTCATTCCCACACAGTTCTCAAGAATCACATGGAGTGCTACAAATATTTTGGCTTGTCTGTCCTGGACTGCCACCTTCTCATCTTCTCATGCTTTTGAAGACACTATTAACAGCTCTGACTCCACAGCCCTATTTTGTATAAAGTACTATATTGATTATTCAGGAATAGACAATACATTTTTAATTACCCAAGAACTTCCTTTATCTGCATCCATTTGCTGGTTGTTTTCAGTAGAGATAGTAATGGGGCAGAGAAGAAAAGGGATAAATTTTTGGCTTCAGTCAAGTCACACCACTACAATGTAATATTGGAATATTTTCTAGAAAAGAGGTCACTGCCCATGATCTATTACCTCACAAGTAATTAGTGCTACCTATTGTACTCAAATGTATAGCATTTGAAACTTTGTGTAGATGGAAATTGCTCTACTCAGAGTTTTCATTAAAAGACTGCCTAATTTATCAGTCAATTGCCTGCACTTCTAAACAGTAAGTGCCAGTGTCTCCTTCCTCACTCTGAATGATATAGAGCTAGCTTTATCAAATGCCAAGGTTATAAACCGTGGAAATTAAACTTAAGCACAGACTTTTAAGTGTTAACATTTTTGAAAATCCTAAGCCTAAATTCAGATGAATCACACTGATGTATTGTTGTACTATGCATAGAAAGTGATGGATGGCTTTCAGGGAAGACTAATCTTAATAAAGCAATATTTAGTATGGAAGATAGACACTATTCTTTTTATTTTCAGAATTCTGCCAAGTAAAACAAAAATTTGCCAATAAAATAATCAGTATTTTTAAAATGCCATGCAAACTTCTGACTGTAGAATACATCTGAAGCATTCATTCACTAGACACGTCTGATCAGGTGCTTTGCCAGATGCCAGAGAGTCCCTGTCCTTGAGAGGCTTATAATCTAGGGGTGACATGACAGAATTCATTAGTATACCTGTTCATTACTGGTTTACCTACACATGGTAGGATTGCTGCTGGTGGAAATTGTAGAACCAGCCTTTGGGCATGTTAAAGGGCAAAGTGTGGTTTACGTTTTTTTGTTAACTAAGAAATTGATGTTTTCCAAAATTGTAGTGTTGATCAGTGCAACTATTCAAGTGTACAAAGTAATGGGATGTTTTTCCTCTTCACTTTACCCCTGGATAAAGGCACTTTTGCTGCCTGTCACTGGTTAGCAGATACTGATTTGTTGCCATTAAGTAAACTTGAGTTCTTATGCGTGTTCTGTAAAGATATTTTGTAATTTTTCTTGAAATTGTGATTTTTCATTGACAATAATGACAAATTTAATGTATGTAATTGTCTATGCATTTTAAGTTAAACTGCCTAAAATGTGATTTGGGAACATATACATTTGTATTATGGAACTGTAAGCAATCCATTTGAGATGTTAGGTTTTATCACCTGCTGCTGTATTTGTAAACAAAGACAAATGTTGCTTTAAGAAGTAATTATAATTAGGAATAGGCTATGGATGTGATACTTGATATTTTTTAAGATAAACTTGTTTGCTTTTGTGTATTATCCCTGAAAACTTTTTTTAAAAAATGTATTTTCATGGTTTCACAGGTTTTTCATGTATTTTATTCTTTAGGCCCAGTTCTGGGCTTCTCTGAGCAGTCCAGACCCTAATTAATTGCAATTTTGTTGTTACAAAGAAAGAAAAAAAGGGGCCTGAGATACCTCTTTGCACATGACCTGCATTCACTAAGGAATTTAAATAGGCTGCCTGGAAACAACCCTTCCTCCACAAACCCTCTTTCAGCAACATGATGTCCATTGTGGTGATTTCCTCTTCTTTCTTCAAGGCCAGGCTACTCTTTGTAACCAGGTTATCTGTACACAAAGTCAGGGAACCTTCCCTATCTGGCCTTGCTACCACTATCCCGCTTTCTGTTACGAAAAAATAGTTCTACTTTTGCCATAACTGCTGTGCATTTAGTGAGGGTCACATTATCAAACTTGGTGTAGTTTATCATTTTCTTTCCCCAGGAGGTTTGCTAGCTTTTCTTGGAACTCCAGTGTGAGTGAGGCTACGAATGAATGAATAATTTGCAGTACATTCTACTTTTGGAAGGGATTTCTGCTTTTTGCTTTATAATTGAAAAAAGGCAACTGTAAATTATTAAATTATTTTTGTTATTTTATTCCATATCCCCCGAAAGTACCAGGAGCTATGAAATAGTGAAATATAAGACCCTTTTGGAGCAGGGCCAGTTTCTTTTTTTCCTAGTGTACAATGAGAATGCTCTGGTAAACACACGCTATCCTGAGTTACCTGACCTAAGCGGGTCCTTTTTTACACCATATCCACACTCTTAGCACCAATCCTTATGCAACACATCTCTAAAGCAAAGGAGAATCCTATTAGCTTATTTATTTCAAACAAGACATGCAATAGAATTTTAATGCCAGAAGATTTGAGCCATCCCATGGTGTTTATTCCTGTGGCGTTTTAAGTAATTTGTTTTCACACTGTGTTGTGCTCTGGGGTTCCAGAGCTGAGAAGATCAAGTGTTTAGAGCTCGTAGAGCTTAGTCTCCCTCTCCCCACTGCTTTCACTACAGCAATTCCACCCTGCCACATTATGTATTTTACTTACTGATAGATAAGTTGTTTGGGGAAGGTTTGCTGCTTTTAGATTTTAAAAACTGCTATTTGTAGATAACCACACCTCCTAGTTGAGGTTTGCTCAGATCATAGTCTTAAGTTTCCAAGTAGAATAGACTCTCCGGCGGGCCATCTGGGATTCTAAGCCATGCTTGGTGTTAGCATCACATAACAAAAGAAGAAACTGAACATTTTGTTAAGTTATTGCTATGATCATGTTGTATGTCAGATATCATTTAATGGTCATTTAGACTAGCATTTTTAAAAGGGCTCTTTTTAGAGCTAAGAAAACGAAGTTTAAAAGAGGTTAAGTAAATTTCCAAAGTCATATGGAACCAGCTCTTCTGTCTTTTGCCTACCAGGTTACTTAACCATAGTTTGCTCAGGCATCCAGTGCCCTTTTATGTGGTTCCTTTGTATTTTCTCTTCCTTAAGACACCCTGACTTGTTCTTGTCCTTCTAAGATGCCACTGAGTAGATTCCTAAGCTGTGGGGAAACTATTTTTTAAGATAATTCTCAACTGGTTAACTTTCTAGATGAAAAGGCCAAAGGAAATTGAGCTGCTTCATGTGTTGTCCTACTTCTTAACTAGCTTCACTTCCTGAGCGCTGATAATGGTAGCTTTTCATGTATACTTTTCCTACTATTGCTTATTCAACTCAATACCTCTCCTGCCTTTGAGAGACATACAATCTAGGAGGAGACAGAAATATCATGTCTTGTTGACTGACACTATTAAACAGTTTACATTGCACTATTCCATTTAAACCTCACAACCAACCTCTAAGACAAGTACAGTTCTTACCCTATTTTATAAACAATAAAAGTAAGGCGAAGAGGTTATAGAAATCACATAGTTCATACATAGTGAAACTGGGGTTAGAATCCTGGGCGTGGCTTATATCAAAGTTTTTGCCCTAACGTTTTCCTAAGAACAAGTTCTCTGTATTACGTGTTCCTATCATGGTTGCCTGAGTGCTGCAGTTCTGCTTCCAAAACTACACCTAGAAAGTCACTTAAGAGTTGTGTTTTCATAAACAAAGGCAAACAATGTTCAAAGATGTACCAATTATGATAGGTTTAAGATATTGATGTGAGAATTGTTATAAAAAGTACTGAATGGGCCAGGTGGATGGCTCATGACTTTAATCCTAGCACTTTGGGAGGCCAAGGTGGGAGGATCGCTTGAGGCCAGGAGTTCAAGACCAGCCTGAGTAAGATCAAGACCCCATCTCTACAAAAAATAGAAAAATCAGCCTGGTATGGTGGTGTGCTCCTATAATCCTGTAGGCAGGAGGATCACTGGAGCCCAGGAGTTTGAGGCTACAGTGAGCTCTGATGATGCCATTACACTCTAGCCCAGGTGACAGAGCTAGCCCCTGTCTCAAAAAGAAAAAAGTACTGGATAATCAAACCACCAGTTTCAGGTCCAGCCTTTGTGCGGTTACCAATTATTGGAGACACGATGGGCATCCAGCTGCCCTGCAGTGGTGATGGCTAAGCCAAGGCTGTCAGAGCAGCTGAGAGAAGAGGCCTCTGTTAGCCGTGGCTGAGGAGCCAAGATGTACAGGAACTGGTCAGAGGGAGGTTCTGCCAAGTATGGCAAGACAGTTCTTTTTTTAAATGTGCCAATGCAGGACATGCTAAGTTAAAACAACTGTTTGCTTAGTTACTACAACACACAAAATCCCGAGTAGTAAACTTAATGAATACCTGGATCCATTCTTGAATGCTCAAAGAAATCTGTACAAAAAGACTAATAATTAAGACTCTCACTCAGGGTTTTTATAGACGTGTGATGAAGAGGATTGATGTGAACTAGGAAAAGTCGCTTTATAAACTTTACAATATTTCTTGTCTAAAAGGTGGTAACAAGTCTCCACCTCTGGTGGATCCATAGTAGAAATCTGATCAAATTCTAGAAGGCAGTCCTTCATGGTTCGATGAGCAGCACAACTTTACGTATTCACGGGGCAGAGTTTTTATTTTGAGCTTTGAGCTCAGCTCTGGAGTGTGATTTGGGGCAATCAATTAGCTTCCTGTGCTCACCTCATCTGTACAACTTAATGCCCAAAGTACCATGAGGGAAAAAACAACATTCTTCCTTTCCTCTAGCCAAAGAGATGTGTTTAGTAAATTAATGTAACTGAAAGAATGCACATCTGACATAGTATGTCTATATAAATGTTCCTTTTTTAAAAAAATCGGGAGGGTTCAAAGTTACACAATGTGATAATTACTGAACACGAAGGTTACAGTATAAGTAAGTGGTCATGCATACTAGTTTGTCTGAAACAATTCTGGTTTATATTTTCCAGGCATAATTATTAATAGCACCCTCTTTGCATTCTCAAATGCGTCCTGGTTTTAAGGATAAATTATGTGGTTATCCTAAATTCAACAAAAAAGAGTGCCAGTGAAGATTTTCTGTTTATTTCCTGAAAGAACAAACTTGTCCAAAAAAACGTTCTAGCATAGATGTTAACCCTTCATTCACATATTCGCTCGGCCCTCCATAACCACAGGTTCTGCATCTGCAGATTCAACCAAACTTGGATGGAAAATAATTCTGAAAGAAAATTCTGAAAATAAATAATAATAATACAAACAGGAAATAGGGTATAACAGCTATTTGTATAGCATTGACATTGTATTAAGTATTATAAGTAATCTAGAGATAAGTATACAGGAGAATGTGCATAAGTTATATGCAAATAGTACATTTTATATCAGGGACTTGAGCATCCTTGGATTTTGATATCCACAGGGGGGCTGGTATCATCCCCTGCGTATATGGAGAGACACCTATGTTATTTCGGGTGCTACTCATACTGCATCTGATAAACTTGAAAAAAAATATCCAAGTCACTTTGCATTGCAAGCACATTATCTTCAGTAAATCCCAATGGCGAGCAGAGAGCACATTCCAGCCCTGGAACAGGAAGTCATGCCTTTTAGGATAGAGAAGCAAGATAGAGGAGGAGGGATGGGAATAAATTTTCCTGTTTTGGGGCATCTTTCCAAGGATTTCTGTCTCATGGCCTCAATTGTGTCTTTCTTTCCCCAAGTCAGAATGCAATTTCCCTTAAAGCTCCAAGTTTTTTCCCAACTTAATACCCTCATAAACTGAGTAGCACCAAAAACTACGTCCAATTTTGGGGGGGTCTCATTGGCTACTGCATACAAACATTACCAAATCTGTGGCAAAATTGTATTTCATTTCCTCCAGCCCTGGGCCAACACTCATGTTACGTGTTTCTAATTCACAATAATGGTGGAGGGGCAGGGAGCAGTGAAATTATTATTTCATAGTATTTTAATAGCAGGGAATGAATAGATATCAAAAAGCTGTTAAATCATTTCAGAAATATGCATTGGCTGGAGTAATATTTGTCAACTTCTTGGTGTTTGAGGCAGATTTTTGAAGGCTAGAACATGTGGCTCTCCTGATGCCTCAGGGGTTAGCACACTGGTATCCATCAGGCTGTTTGAGTAGCACATCCAAGTTCTCTCGCATATTTACACAGCAAAGTTCTTGCATGTTACAGGAAACAGTTCGTCCTTGGTTCTGGCTTCATGGTATAGTTGCCTCTTCACTCTTGCCGTTTGCATCTGCTCTTCCTCATACGCAGCACCTGTTCATCTTGACATTCTGGCAGTCATTGCCATAAAAGTACATGTCCCCAATTTGTGGCAAAAATTAATTTTGCACATTGGCCACAATTTAGTGACACATCTGTTCTCAGCACACTATTAGGCTGCAGCACCGTAGTTGTAAAGCTAGAATCAAACATAGCTTACTGGCAGGCCCAGTGGCTCACGCCTGTAATCCTGGTACTTTGGGAGGCTGAGGATCAGTTGAAGCCACAAGTTCAAGACCAACCTGGGCAACAGGCTTAACAAAAAATTTTAAAAGTATCCAGACATGGCAGTGCACACTTGTAGTCCCAGCTACTCAGAAGACTGAGGCAGGAGGATCACTGGAGTTCTCAGGAGTTGGTGGCTGCAGTGCACTATGATCAGGTAACTGTACTCCAGCCTGGGTGACTGTCTCAAAAAAAAAAAAAAAAGAAAAGCAGCTCACTGACATCATTTTGCATAAAAAGTGAAACCTCAAAATACAAGTTTGAATATCCATTTGCTGTCAGCACCTTTCATAACAAGTACTTAGGAATCACATCTGATGTACACTATTCATCAGAAAATTATCACTCTCAACTCGTACTCTGTGTATTAACATAATGAAAAGTGTATTAGCTTTTCTGGGGGAGGAGTGAGAGAGGGCTGCACTGGGGAAATGTATACAGAGGATTGGACAGATTCTGGTAATATTCTATCAAGTGGGGTGGTAGCTCTACATGAATATTCATTCTACTTATTTAGCCTCAAAGATACGTACTACTCCTTTGTATGTACAGTTTGCATGGCTTTTAAAAGCATACGGGACCTGAGCACCTAGTACTGAAAGGAAACCCCAGTTTTGCTCAGACTCCCTTTGAGGCGGGCTGGCAGGCCTGAGCCCAGTGGTGACGGATTCCTGAGGCACGTATTGTAACAGTAGCGTGAGGCCGGGCCAAGCGCCCGTCGTTTCGCTTTATGCTAATAGCTGAAAATCTCAATTGCTTTAGGAAACAGATGGTTGTAAGAACACAAGAGCATAGAGGGTCTTCCCAGTGGTCCACTTAGTCCAGTATCCAGTCTGACAATGGCACCAAGAGATGTTTTTGTGAAAGAGCATAATTGGGTCATAAACCCAGCTTGCCAAACCCAGGCCTGGACAAACGGAGAGGCGACTGCAAGGCACCCGACTGCATGAGGCATTGTGTTGGTCCGGTACGAAGAGAATCACAGAATAAATATAATCCCCCAACAGAGCAGAATAGGGATGGTATTTTTAGTTGCGATATTAGAGTAAGTGGAGAAAAATAAGAAAAAGACATTAATAACGAGAGTGAGGGTTGAGGCAGTTTGGCACAGAGGTCTAGAGCAGTTTCTGGAACCTAGCCAGCATGTTTAAATCCCAGCTCTACCACCTACCAGATACATCACATGGGTACGTTCCTTAACCTTGTGGTGTCTTCAGTTACGCAGCTATAAAATGAGGATCACAATACTGCCTAACTCCATAGGTTATGAGAATGAAACGAAATAATCCACGGGAAGTACGTGGTGCCTGACATCATGTATGGGCTCATCGTGGGACCTGGAAGGCATTTTTTTAGGCCTACACGGGTGTTACAGTCCAGCAGAGGAAACAGAAAGCGAACAGGCCATTTTCATCCACTTCACGTGATGTTACTGATGCAGGAGGCACAGGTTACTCTCAGGATACCCAAGGAGCACCTAATCGTTAAACAGCTACCATTTGTTGAACACTAGTGATGTTTTTGTCTTTGCTCGTTCTTAGCAATGCCCTCTCGGCCCCACCCCTTACCCAAGGGCTTTAATCACTTTGTCATTGAGTCCTCACAACATTAAGCAAGGGGTAAAAGTTGAAGTCTGTGGAATGCAGAGCCCTGCCCTTTGCCCTTTATGATGCAGGGCACCTTTCGTACTTCCAGGCACTTCAGGAAAAGACCTGTCTCAGAGAAGGAGAGTCCAAAGGGAAGTCTGTCCTTACCTCTAGCTACTTTGTGCCTGGCCATACTTTCTGAATCAAATTGATACAGTTTGAAAGCAGTTAACCCTGAAAATGGGTTAGGGAAATAGCAAGCCCCAGACCTGGGCATGTGAGGGAGTTTCGGCTAGAGATGAGGGGCAGGCCAGCGCTCTGCCTGGGAAACGAGCAAATCCAGTGTAACAATCCTGCCTCTGAGCAGCCGTGTTCCCAGCTTTCCAGAGAACAGCTCCACCCTGGGACAGCTCAGCGTGCGTCATCCCCACTGACGTCGGCTGCATGCCTGCGAACACAGTGTGCTTCTCCGCTGCCCACGGCTGCGCTGTCCCTTCTTGCTGGGCTTTGGGAGTACACAGGAGCTATTCAGTATAGAGTCTCAGACCCACTAACAGCTCTGAACACCTCATGTTTAAAAGGAGAGCCCTACTTTCCCACACTCATTTGCTCCAGATTTAGCCTGTGTACAGTGATGTCGACTACTACTATGGTCAACTACTACTCTTATCTACTCCCGAATAGATAAGAGAGGCATTTTTTGGAATGAGAATAGGAGGATCTGAGCTTTGGACAAAGGGAGTTGAGAAGACTTTGACCTAGGACAAAGGAAGACAGAACAGCCCTAAAATAAATGAGCAAAAATATTTCAGCACCTAGATTTCAATCATTCAACTGGTATTTTTTGACTGCTTACTCTGTGCCACATGCAGGGAATTCAATAGTGAACTATTGAATAGTTAAACGGTTTCTGCTGTCATGTAACTCACAAGGTGGTGGAAGAGACAATCAGTAAATAATATTAAATATACTTGTGATAAGTGGTGGGGAGTAAAGTATAACCTAGTATGTGGGAGTCAAGGAAACTCACCAGAGGAAGCGACATTTGAGCTGCAATCTGAAGCAGGACTATGATTAGCTCTATTTCTGTTCCTATATTCCATCTGTTGGATTAAGTTAGATGTTCTCCCATCCACAAATACAGATGGCTCTGATAAACTCAGTGTTGAGTCTTTAGAATCCCATGACCCTTCCGGGTAATCATATGAGGGAGATTCTTTGCATAGAGATCTGGGATCCCTGTGGTTCTATTAGGTATGTGTTTCCAGCCTGGTAGAAGAGGAAGTCTCCTTTTTATAATCTTAATATCTTTCAAAGAGCCTGACTATGCAGTAGTCTTTAAGCCATTTGTGGAAGAATTAGGCTCAGCACTGTCCTGTTTAGGGGATGGGGCATTATTCCTGGATTTACCCTAAAGGAGAAACTGATTGAATAACTTTGGTCAATTCATACCCCAAGTAACTTCAAGTTCCTTATCTTGCTTCTTGTTATAGTTTTTTTTTCCAAAGCCAGAAAATCCGAACATTTATACCTTATAAAAGGTACCCAAGGGAATTTTAGTTCAGCTGCACAGTCTGTGGCTTCCATAGTAAACATCTACATTTCCCAGCCCTCTTCAAGCCCTTGCACAGAGAATCCCTAAGATAGCATTTCCCAAGGTGTGTTCTGTAGAACACTAATTCCTAGAGATGTACCTCGAGTAAAGGGTTCCGTTGGGTCAGTAAGTTTGAGGACACTGCATGTGAGATCCACTCATGGAAAAGTACCATCACATTAGTGCATTAAGGTGCTAGCACATCCTCTAGTAAAGAAACCCAGTATTTCCCAAGTGTTTAACCACAGGAACCCTTTGTTTGAATACTGTATGTTTCTATGGCAAGACTACCTGAGAATATTGCTTATTTTTTATTTAACACTTATTCAGTACTATGTGCAAAGTTGGTGTGATGTCATAGAGAGATGAATAACAGAGGAGAAGAGTTTAATATGCATTTGATATATACTTTCAAAATATTCAATTCTTCTATAGAAGAGAAGAAAAGAAACAAGATAGATGAACTCATGAGATACATCAAGTATAGATCAGTAATTAGCATGTAGAGGATGTGTGGGTTAAACAAAGATGCAAAGAGCTGCAAGAATAACATATATTAATAAACATATGTTAGGGGCACCTGGGCGCTAAATGGTCAATGGTACATTAAATACCAATATTCACGAGTCTTTAATTTGGCCTCCCATTGGTGACACCTAATCTGGCTCCATGTGTCCTCTGCCCAAGTAACAAAAATTCATGGCCATTCAACAAACTGACAAGCTACACCTGTAGCTAACTGAGCATGGTAACTCTGGCTAACTGAGCACACTAGAGCAAATATGTGTCATTGACCCAGGACCCCTCTTGCTTGAACCTCACCTTTGGCCTGGCAGTCCCTGAAAAGGTGAAAGATAGAATTACTATATGACCAGGAACTCTGCTCCTAGGTATATACCCAAGAGAAATGAAAATAAATGCCCATACACAAAATAAATGCCCGTTTGTACACAAAATTCATAGCAGCATTATTCATAACAGCCAAAAAGTGGAAACAACTCCACTTCCATCAACTCCAGTATCCATCAACTGACAAATGGATAAACAACATGTGGCATATCCATAGAATGGAATATGATTTGGCAATAAAAACAAATGAACTACTGATACATGTTGCCACATGCATAAACCTTGAACATGTTATGCTAAGTGAAAGAAGCCAGACACAAGGTACAAAATATTCCCTGATTATATTTATGTGAAATGTCCAGAATAGGCAAATCAATAAAGACAGATAGTAGATTAGAGGTTGTCTAGGGTTAAGGAAAGGAAGGAATGGTCAGTGACAACTAATGGGTACAGGGTTTCCTTGGGGTGAGGAGATGTTCTAAAATTACACTCTGCACAATTCTGTGAATGTACTAAAAAACATTGAGCCGCATGCTTTAAATGTGTGAATTTTGTAGTATATGGATTATATGTCTTTTTTTGTAAGACAAGGGCTCACTCTGTCACCTTGGCTAGAGTACAGGTGTGTCATCATAGCTCATTGCAAACTTAAACTCCAGCCTCAGCATCCTGAGTAGCCAAGTAGCTGGGACTACAAGCACACACCACCACACCTGGCTAATTTTTCTATTTTTTTTTTAGAGATGGAGTCTCACTTTTGCTCTGGCTGAATTATATCTCAATAAACCTATTTTAAAACAAATTAAGAAAGATTCAACATCCATTTATGATCAAAGCTCCCAGTAAACTAGGAATAAAGAGGAACTTCCTCAACTTGATAAAGAATATCTATCAAAAAACCAAAAAAACAAAAAACCGAAAAAGCCTACAGCTAACATCATACTTACTGGTGAGAAATTAGAAGCTTCCCCATTAAGATCAGGAAGAAGGCAGGGATGTCCCCTGTAAGCACTGCTTTTCAACATTGTACTAGAAGTCCTAGCTAAAGCAATGAAACAAGAAAAGGAAATAAAAGGTATACAGATTGGGAAGAAAAAATAAACCTTTCTTTGCTCACAGATGGTATTATCATGTAGAAGATACAAAAGAATTGACAAAAAATAAAAATAAAAACCTCTTGAAACTAATAAGCAAGGTTTCAGAATACAGAGTTAATATATAAAAGTCAATCACTTTCCTACATGTTGGCAATGAACAAGTGACATCTGAAATTAAAAACAATGCCATTTACATTAGCAGCCCCAAAATGAAATACTTAGGAATAAATCTAACTAAGTATGTATAAGGTCTATATGAGAAAAGCTACAAAACTGTGATGAAGGAAAGAAGAACTAAATAAATGTAGAGATATTCCATGTTCATGGATAGGAAGACTCAATATTATGACAATGTCAGTTCTTTCCAACTTGACCTATAGAGTCAATGCAATCACAATCAAAAGCCCAGAAAGTTACTTTGTGAATATCGATAAACTGATTCTAAAGTTTATATGGAGAACCAAAAGGATCCACACTAGCCAACACAATATTGAAGGAAAAAAACAAAGTTGGAGAACTGACATTACTCAATTTTAAGACTTATTATAGGGCTGAGTGCAGAGGTTCATGCCTATAATCCCAGCACTTTGGGAGGCCGAGGAGTTCAAGGCCAGCCCGGGCAACATAGTAAGACCCGATCACTACAAAGAAATTAAAAATTAGCCAGTGTGGTGACATGTGACTGTAGTCCTAGCTACTTGGGAGGCTGAGGCAGGAGGATCCCTGGAGCCCAAGAGTTTGAGGCGGCACTGAGCCATGATCCTGCCATTGCACTCCAGCTTGAGTGACAGACTTTGTCTCCAAAAAAAAAAAAAAAGAATTTTAGTATAAAGCTACAGTAATCAGTGAGGTATTGGTGAAGAAAAAAAAAAGACAAATAGGTCAATGGTGCAGAATAGAGAACCCAGAAACAGACCCACAAAAATATAGTCAATTGATCTTTGACAAAGGAACAAAGGCAGTATAATGTGGCAACCAAATAGTGCTGAAACTACCCAACATCCAAATGCATAAATATATTCACAATAGCCAAGATGTGGAATCAATCTAAGTATACATCAATGAATAAATATAGATAGATAAGGAAAATGTGGCATATATGTGCAATGGAATACTATTCAGCCTTAAAAAGAACATCCTGTCATTTGTGACAACGCAGATAAACCTGCAGGACATCATGTTAAGTGAAATAAGCCAGGCACAGAAAGACAAATACCACATGGTACCATTTGTACGTGGAATCTAAAAACAGTAAACTCACAGAAGCATAGAGTAGAATGGTGATTACCAGGAGCTAGGGGTAGAAGGTGGATTGAGGAGATGTTGATCAAAGGATACAAAATTTCAGTTAGGCAGAATAAGTTTAAGAGATCCACTGAGCAACATGGGGACTAAAGTTCATAACAATGTACTGCATATACAGAAAAATTGCTAAGAGAATAGATTTTAAGTGCCTACAGCACACAAGAAATGATAAGTATGTGCGGTAATGCATATGCTAATTAGCTTGATTTAGCCATTCCACAAGGTATACACACATAAAAACGAGTTGCACAACCTCTCTGAACTATTAAAAAGTGTTTTAAATTAAAAATTTTTAAAATCAAGTTATATACCATAAATATATATAATTTTTATTTGTCAATTAAAACAAATAAATAAAGTGAATCTAGACCCAAACCATACACCTTTCACAAAAATTAATTCAAAATTAAGCACAGTCCTAAATGTAAAACACAAAACTATAAAACCCCTAGAATACAGCATAGGAGAAAATCCCTATGACCTCGGGTTTGGCAATGACTTTTTAGATACAACATGAAAGGCCCAATTCCTGAAAGAAAGAATTGATAAGCCATGCTTCATTAAAATTAAAAGTTTTTCTCTGCAAAGGACTATCAAGAGATGAACAAACAAGCTACAGATTGGAGAAAATATTTGCAAAAGCCTGAGAATTATAAAAGTATTTACATGCAGGTTTTGCAGCAAATGAGAACTATCACAGTGCATGTAATACAATCAAAAGAAATATTTTCCCCACTGTGCTTATACCCTCTACCCAACAAAAACAAAACTCATGCAAGCACACATCCAAGACAGATTTTAGAATGGAAAATCAATTGTTAAAGTTTTTTTAGAAGAGTCATTGCAATATTATTTCAATAGGGTTGGGAGATGATGCGAAAGTGTTTGTTCAATGAACATTTAAGTAGCATAGTTTACCAAAGAGCCTTACCACAGAGCAGTTTTATGTGTGCAGCACAGCTGGACGTGAAAATGCACACAAAGAAAAAACAACAAACCACAGAACTGTTAAGCTGAGACAGTGGAGTAGCAATGAAAGCAGTCTGGAGTTTTTTTTTTTTTTTTTCCTTTCCACATAAAGATATCATTTGGTAGAATAAACAAAGCATTCTTTGCATTTAAATAAACTTAATTTTTAAACAGCAGAAGGAAAGGGGGAAATGAAACTAACCCACACATAAAACAAAACCAGAGAACACTAAGAAAAAGACTTCAAACCAAAATTTCACTTTAATTAAGACAACACCCAATAATAAAAATCTGGGAAGGACATTGCTGATGCAAGAAAAATCTTTTTCTTCAAATTTAACTAATCAATTTATGAGGATGGCATCCAGCTACCTACATAAATGGAAAAGATCATCATGTACCCAAGTGGGATGATGTGACAAGGGATGATTTTACTGCTTAGGAGTTGTGGTGGTTACTTACAGAAAGCCTAAAAACAATGTGTACTTCCTGTCTCTCTAACTCATAACTAGAACCCAGGAGATTACAAAAACAAACGCACATTCTTCCAAGTCTAAACCAACTCCTTTGAACTATCTTCTGCCACAGGAAATGTACCTCTCTTTCCCTCTGCAAAGAGGGCATAGGAAAATTACTGGAAGAACTCCTCTGAGGAAAGAGAGACTTTCTTGCATATTTCAGAAAATCCATGGCTGCCTCAAGGGGTGTCCATTATTCTAATCTTGCCAAAACTTCAGCTGCTTCTCAAGCTATCAGTGAGAGGCAAAGCTTCTCCAGCAAGTTCTAATTATTGGATTAATCTTTGTTCATTTAATCTTTGTTGATTCATCACTTTCTTTCGCAGAGGATACCAATAATAATCAGACGAAATCACTCCCATAATTTGCCTCTTTTACCTTAAGGAAATGTAACTTTCAGAAGCCAGACATTAGGGAATAAACAGGAAATATGACCAACTTGAAGCCGTGAGGTGAAGGGCTTCCAAGGACAGAGCTACGATTTTCATGACTGTCCCAATCCCTATAGCAACAAGAGGGTAAAGAGAAAGCCAGCGTTGGCCCAAGAAAAGCTATGATCAGATTTCTCCTCCATCGCCTATATGTGTTTCTTAGCGCATTGAGAACTGGCTAGAGCAAAAAGTGATGGCTCTGAGAGGTGGAGATGTTTCTGGCAATACAAAACTAGAATCTAAAGAACAGGTGAATTTGTGAGTGATTTATTTCTAGGAATACAGACTTAATGATCCCCTTCCTCTTTCTCCATCCATCTTGCTTATGTGACACTGAAGGAGGGGAGGGGAGCTAAGAAATTTTAAATTAGCTCACCTGTCTTACATTTTTTAAAAGTAAGACACAAATAATGAAAACATAGGTAATT
Source organism: Lepilemur ruficaudatus (assembly GCA_963574885.1). NCBI lineage: Eukaryota > Metazoa > Chordata > Mammalia > Primates > Lepilemuridae > Lepilemur > Lepilemur ruficaudatus. The sequence goes on from CAUYRT010036580.1 coordinate 20,963, forward strand.
TGAACCAACTTTATTGCTTAAAATAATTAGAAAAGCAATTCAGAATATATTTGAAAGCATCAGGGAGCTAACAGTATAGTAAAGAACTGAAATACAAAGAGCTACAGGAAAATGAAGACTGAAAAAGGTAAGCCCAACATTTGGGAGCATTTTTCCCTGGGAGTACCTGTGGAAAATGGGGGGAATGGCTTAAAGGTGAAGTAGCATTTTTAAATAGTCTTACATCAGCAGAACAGAGATTGGATTCTAGGGCTCAACAAAATGAGATGGCTCTGGCAAACTCCTAATGCTTTGTGTGGGAATGCAAAGAGTTTATCCTAGAATTAAAAATAAACAGATGTAGTAAGATTGTTGCAGGGGATTCAGCTCAGTTTGGAATCATCATTGAATTAGGTTGATTCCATTTTCCTAATGTATCAGGCTTCCTAGGATGATGGTGGCCTCACATATCTGGTACAGACAAACATAAATTCTGTATGGGGAAGAATGACTACATACTAGGCTTCAAATTATTTTTATGAACTACTTTGAAAACACATTTACCACCAAAGTTAAAAGTAGGAAATAAGATATCATAAAAGAAAGGCAGCAGGAAAAAAATATATGATAGAAATAGATCCTAGATGTTGGAGTTATGTAAATAAGACTCTAATATGGTGCTGCTTATAATGAATAAGGAGATAAAAGTAAGGGTGACCAATTCATTCTGGTTTGTCTGGGACTTTCCAAGCTTGGATACTGAAAGTCCTGTGTCCCAGAAAGCCTCCCTGCCATTTCTATCAAACCAAGAGGGTTGGTCTTGCTAGAAATTATAATATTGAAAATTTTAACAAAAATCTGGAAACTATAAGAACATAAAAATTTTACATGTGCAAAAGCAAAAGTACAATAACTGAAACAAAGAACTCAATAAATGGATTTAATAACACATTGGACAGACACACTGAAGAGAAAAAGCAATAAAGATAGGTCAGAAGAAAATATCTATAAAGAAGAAAATATCCAAAAGGAAGATAAATGGAAAGAAAATAAAAATGAGAGGGTAATAAACACAGAGAAGAAACCTAAAATATATATAATTTAAGTTCTAAAAGAGGAGAGAGAAAATGGGTCAGCACCAATATTTAAAAACATAATGGCTGAGAATATTTCAAAACTGATTAAAGATAGTAAGCCACAGATTGAAAAAGCACCATGAACCATAAGCAGGATGAACTCAGAGGCCCATTACAGTAAAAGTGCTGAAAACCAAGGAAAAGAGAAAGCTTTACAGTTGCCAGGGAAAATAAGAGATAATTTACTATTAACAGAGTGACACTTCGACTGACATCTAACTTCTAAATAGAAACAATAGGATCTATAAACAATAAAAAATACATCCCTAAAGAAATAGAAGAGAATAATCTCCAAGACATTTATAGGATAGTATCAGCCACCTGAATCTGAATCTTTTAATAAATCCTTCTAAAAGTATACGGAACAAGGAGAGCAAATTAAACCACCTGTAAATATGCCTGGAGTATGTCTAAGAAACAAAGAATACTCCAAATATGAAATTCCATGTGAGTTGATAAACAAACACTTCAAAACCAGTAGAGCCAGTTGTAGTGCACATGCTGGAGCAACAACAACAGAAGTCTCAAAAAACAAATAAAACAAGGAAGAGCATTATGATATTAACAGTGATGAATAAGGATTAAATCACACAACCCTGAAATGAGTTCAACACTAAAGGGAGAAATACTTAGATGAGGTCTGAGATCTAGTAGATTTTTCTTGACATGGAAGTAATAAAAGGAAAGGAAAAACAGTGCAGGATCAGAGGATGGGTTCTCAGGGAGATGCTACTTTTAGGGTAGAGAAGGCTAATTTCAAAGTGATGGTAGTACTTTGTAGTCCTGGTAGTCATGGGAAAGAAGCAGTTATAAGCTGTGAAAATTAAAAGCCTACAGAAAAACAAATCTCAAATTTAAAAGACATACAAACTTCTCCATCCTCCTCAAAAAGGGCAGCATCTCTTTTAAGATACACTTCATTATACCAAAAGAAAAGGATGTTTTTAAGAAACCTAGTAAGGCACCAAACCCATCATATCTGCCTGCAGTTGCTTATGCAGGAAAAAAAAATAAAATATTTAAAAATGCACAGAAAATAGCAAACAACGTCTGTACAAGTTAATATTAGGAAAAGCAGAAAGTAAGAATCAAATATTTCAGCTGGTGACAATTCTCACAAGACAACCGTAAAATACACCTCAAACTGAAATAAATATCTTTAAGTTAGCATTTTTAGATTTCTTTAAATTCTAGTGGGAGATTTCTAAAATCAGAAAGCAGAAAAGACATCAAAACAGAGCAATGTGAAAAAGAGTTGAGAAAACACAGGAAGAAACTTTTTAAAAAGAAGAAATTCTCTGAAAAATAAAAATAAAATTAGATGTCTAAGGGAGAATAGACTCAATTGAAAATATAATGTAGGTAATTAAGGAGAGAAATGAAAATAACTAAGCAAAAAAAAAAATGAAATAATGTCAGAAGTAAGTAGGATCAGAATAAAAGAGTTAAATTTAGAAGATAGGCAAAGAAGATCCAACATATATAAATGGAGTCCCCAGGAACAAAAAGGAAATGGAAATAATGGAACTGAATAAATATTTAAAACCAAAATAAGTAAAATTTCCAGAAATAAAAAAAACTATTAATCTACATATTGAAAAAAATCAACATATACCTGAAAAAATTAACTTGGAATGGTCATCTCCAAGATATGCCATAAGAAAATTATTAACCTTAAAAGATAAAAGTGATTCTGTATCTGTAAGCAAAAGACCAAATGACTTACAAAGGAAAGACAGATAGGTTAACAAAAGATATCGCAACAGAAATAGACAAGGCAAGACATAAGTTGTGCAATATTTTTAAGAAAGGAGACAAGGAAGTGCCGGCTCTCCTTAAAATACCAAGGTCATTTAATATATGCACAATCTCAGGAAATGTAGTCACAAGCCATTCCTAAGAAAGTTACTGGAGGACTAGCTTTATATACTCAAGAGATAGCCAGATAAATTTAGCAAAGGAGTGGTGACAATTGAATATATTCTATTATAAATCTAAGACTGAAACAAAGGTGGGGACAAAGAAGGAAGAATAGTATGGAAATCTTATCTGTTACGACAAAGCAGGAACAGCTAAAGTAAATAGAAAGATAAGAGAGAAAAAAATAAAAAATTAGAAAAAAATCTAAAGACTATGCACAGATTATATGTGGGAATCAAACAATATCATTTAAAAAGGACAAACTTAATTATGGAAGCCTAAGTAAGGAAAACTGAGTACTAAAGACATTATATAATAAAATAGTAATAATATAACCCACAGAACAAACATGACATCAGATACCAAATATGCCAGTGTCTTGATCGTAGACTTCCCAGGCTCCAGAACTGTAAGAAATAAATTTCTATTATTTATAAAATACATAGTCTATGACATTTTTTATAATAGCAAAATAGTCTAAGACACACCCTAAACTAAGACAGTAAGTAATGATAGTGGAATTCCAAACAATAACTGTTAAGGTAGTTTTTTTTGGGTATATGCTGAAATTTTCATACATTTGTGAAGTTTTCCAGTGATGCCTACTTTTTACCAAACATAAAAGGGCCATTCATAGAAATTTACCATACCTTATTGGAGTACAAAGAAAATCTAAGTAAGTTCTATGACTGTTCTAAATAGAAATTAATAGAAAAAATTTTAATCCATTGGAAATGTTTTTAACTAAAAAAACTCTTTACTAAACAATTCATGTGAAAAGTGAAAAAAAACAAATTACAGAATGTCTGCATATGATAATGATAACAATAAATATTGGAATATGTAAAGTATAATTAATAAAAGAAAAACAGTCTTGAATAATGGACTTACAACAATCTAAATTACAGAATATTATCAGAATTAAATTTTAACCTCTACAGAACTAGAGAAAAAATGTAAACTGATAAGAATGAAAATAATAAAAGCAGAAGGAATGTGGTAGAAAATAGAGAAAAAATATTACTAATGAATAAATCCATATTCTGTTTCATTGAGGAAAAATCAATTTAGACAAACTACTGGAAAATGTATTTAAGAGAAAGGGAAAGAAAAAAATATATACAAGCTACAAGAAAGCTACAAGAAAAGTGGAGAGGCCCAACGTGAGAGTCAGAGACATCCATGGGGGTGAAAAAAGAAAATACACAAGGGTTGGATTAGCTATTTGAAGATATAATAGAGGAAAATTTCCCATGCCTGGCTAAAAATCTAGATATCCAGGTAAAAGAAGCTCAAAGGACTGTTCGGAGATTCACTGTTAATAGGAATACACCACAATACACAGTCATCAGAAACCAAAAGAACCACCAAAGAGGCCCTCCTATGAGCTGTAAGGTGAAAGAAGCAGGTAACCTACAAAGGAAAATCCATCAGAATAATGGTATAATTCTCAACTGAGACTTTACAAGCAAGAAGAGACTGGGGCCCCATTCTCACTCTTCCCAAACAGAATAATGCCCAGCCTAGAGTTCTGTACCCTGAAAAACTAAGTTTTGTATAGGAAAGAGAAATAAAAACCTTCTCAGATAAGCAAAGACTGAGGGAATTCATCAGGACAAGACCTGCTCCCCAGGAAGTACTCAAAACAGTATTACACACGGATCAGCACAATAAACACTCAGGAATGTAAAAGCATCCAAAAGCTAACGGTCAAAGGCCAGATACAACAATGGCTCAAGAGAGAAAACAAAGCAACAAAGTTCAACTCAACAGGATCAACAGAAATCTACCCCACTTATCAATTCTCTCAATAAATGTGAATGGCTTGAACTCCCCACTAAAGAGACATAGGCTGGTTGAATGGATAAATACACACAAGTCAAGTATCTGCTGCTTTCAGGAAATACATCTAACCCACAAGGATGCATTCAGACTCAAGGTGAAGGAATGGAAAACAATTTTCAAGCAACCTGAAGCCAAAAGAAAGCTGGTGTGGAAGTTCTGATTTCAGATAACTTAGTCTTCAAATCAACAAAAGTAATGCAAGAAAAAGAGGGTCACTATACAATGGCGAAGGGCATAATTTAACAAGAAGATATAGCAATTCTGAATAGTTATGCACCTAACTCAGGTGTACCCAGATTCATACAGCAAATCCTATTTTATCTAAACAAAATGATAAACAGTAACACCATAATAGCCAGAGACTTCAACACTCCTTAGACAGAACAGGACAGATCCTACAAACAGAAAATAAACAAAGAAACAATGAACTTAAACAGAACTCTAGAACAAATGGGCTTGACTGACATACACAGAACATTCTACCCAGAAACCACTGAATATACGTTTTCCTCGTCAACTCATGGGACATTCTCTAAGATTGACAATATCCTAGGCCACAAAGCATGTCTCAAAAAATTTTTAAAAATGAAATTATATCATACACCTTCTCAGACTGCAGTAGAATAAAATTAGAAATCAACTCCAACAGAAACTCTCATCTCTACACAAAGTTGTGGAAACTAAACAAACTTGTGCTGAATGATTATCGTGTTAAAGAAGAAATCAGGATGGAAAGGAAAAGATTCTTTGAACTAAATAATAAAGGAGACACAAGTTATCAAAATCTGTGGGAGAAAGCCAAAGGAGCCCTGAGAGGAAAACTTATATCCATAAATGCCTACATCCAAAAGACAGAAAAATCACAAATAAATAATCTAATGAATTATCTCAAATAACTGGAAAAGGAGGGGCAAACTGACCGTGAACCCATCAGAAGAAAAGACATAACAAAGATCAGAACAGACCTAAATGAAATTGATAACAAAAAAAGTATATGGAAAATTAATAAAACAAAAAGTTGGTTCTTTGAAAAAATAAATAAAATTGACAAGCCTCTGGCTAGATTAATGAGAAGCAGAAAAGGAAGATCTCTAATAAGCTCCATCAGGAATGAAAAAGGAGAAATTACAACTGATGCCACAGAAATACAAAATATCATCTATGAATACTATGAAAACCTCTACGCACATAAACCGGAAAATGTGGAAGAAATGGACAAATTCTTAGAAACACACAGCCTCCCTAGGCTCAATCAGGAAGAAATAGAATTCCTGAACAGACCAGTATCAAGTATTGAAATTGAAACAGCAATAAAAAAGCTTTCCTAAAAAGAAAAGTCCTAGTCCAGATGGTTTCACACCCGAATTTTACCAGACCTACAAAGAAGAACTGATGCCTATCCTGCAGAAATTATTCCACAACACAGAGAAGGATGGAATCCTCCCCAACACATTTGATGAAGCCAACATGACCCTAATACTAAAACCAGGAAATGACACAACAAAAAAAGAAAACTACAGACCAATATCCCTTATGAATATAGATGCAAAAATTCTCAACAAAACTCTAGCAAAACTGTAAGAGCAGAAATTAATAGAAATAGAAAACAGGCATACAATAGAGAGGATCAACAAAGCAATGAAATGACTAATAAAATATATAACTCCCTGTAAGATTTTTCAAGGAAAAGAAAAAGAAAAACAATAAATCAATGTCAAGAATAAAGGAAAATGGGGTTGGGGGGACATTCCTCCAAATTCTACAACATAAAATGATAAGAGGAACAATGTTTTGTATATCAAAATATTATTTCATGTGCCTTAAATGTAAATAATTTTTGTCAATTTTACCTCAATAAACCTCGGGATGGGGAGAGATAATAAGAACACATTGTGAAAATTTTTTTGCCAATAAATTTGAAAATTTAGTTAAAATACACAAATTCCTAGAAAAATGCAGCCTACCAAAGCTGACACAAGAATACCAATTAGTTTAGTTTTACTAAAAGAAATTAAGTTCAAAATTGGAAATTAAAATCTTTTTCATAAAAAACATTCCTGGCCTCAATGACATCATTAGTGAATTTTTACAAATATTTCAGGAAGAAATAATCCCAAGTGTTTTAAAAGTCATCTAGAAAATAAAAAAAGAGAGAACATTCCACACTTATTTTCTGAGGCCAGCATAATGTTGATATCAAAACATGACACATTACAGAAAAGAAAATTACGAAACAACTTTATGCAAAAATTCTGAACCAAACATTACAGTAGGGAATCCAGCAATATACTAAAAGGATAATACAGTACAACAAAGTTTAGTTTAATCCAGAAATGCAATTAGCTTAATATTGAAAAAAATCAATTGATGTAATTTGTCATATAAAAAGAAAAAGGAAAAAACTATGATCATCTCAACAAATAAGGAAAAAAAGCATTTAATAAAATTAGCATCTATCTTGATTTTTTTTTGCACACCTGTAATCAAGGAAACTTTTTTAATTTAATAGAAGGTAACACAAACAAAACCTACAGCACCTCACTTACCTTTTGCTACATAATTATCCACCCCAAAACTTAATGATTTAAAACAAAACCATTTTATTTTCTCTAGGTTTTGTGGATCAACCACCTAGCCTGGGTCATTCTTTCTTTTTTTTTTTTTTTGGCTTGTGGCTTGCTTGGGTGTTGCTTGCTTGGGTCACTCACGTGGCTGCAGCTGGTGGCTCAGTAAGGGCTACTTGGTCCAGGACGATCTCCTTCTCAGGCCTGGCGGTTGGTGCTGGCAGTGACAGCTGGAGAGATGGGCCTTTCTCTCTCCATTGTGTCTTACCCTCAGGGAGGTCAGCTGCAGCTTCTGGACAGGACAACAGCAATGTTCCAGAAAGCAAGAGCAGAAGCAAGGCTTCTTGAGTGCTAGGCCATGGAATTCACACATTGACATTTATGCCACATTCTGTTAATCAGGGCAAGCCACAGGGCCAGCGCTGATTCTGGGAGGGTGATTAAATAGCCCCTCCCTTCTGATGGGAGTGAAAAAGCCACATGCAAATGAGGATATCTGTGGAAATGACAGAAATTTGTGACCATATTTTGTAGAGTACCACATACAGTACACATCATATTAATGGTGAAACATTGGAGTCTTTTCCTTTGAGTTTAAGAATGAGAGAAGGTTACATATACATAGTAACAATTGATTTTGTATCCAGCAATCTTGCTAAATCTTTTAATGATTTGAATCATTTATCTCTGGATTTTAAGATTTTCTACGTATTTAAAGTAATATCTTTAAATAAAAAAGAAAAGAATAAGAGGATACCTACTATCACCACCTTACTTTGATTATACTGATTATACTTTGTTTATCCTAGCCAGTTTCATAAGGCATGAAAGAGTTGTTTAAAAGGATATAAAATTTGTAAAGGGAAAATAATTGTCATTATTTACATATAGCACATGTAAAATATTCTGAAGAATCTACAAATAAATTATTAGAAATAATTCTTGAAGTAGAAATATAAAATGTAACGGTACAGTCACCTTGGTAGACAGTTTGGCAGTTTTTTATCAAGCTAAACATAGTCTTACCATAGGATTCAATAGTTGCACTTCCATATGAGTTGAAAATTTAACATTCATCTACAAAGTTGCACATGAATGTTTGTAGCAATTTTAATGGCAATATTACACCTGTATAAATGTACCATAATTTCTTCACCATTGATGGAGATTTAGATTGCTTCTAGTCATTTTCCAATACAGACAACTCTGCAATGAACATCTTTGCGTGAGTCGCACTGATACATGAAAATATGTGTAGGAAGAGACACTGGTAGGTCATAGGGCATGTTGATAGCTGCTGATCTCCAAAAAGTTGAATGCATTTGTATCCTACCAGCGGCGTCTGGGAAAACCATACTCCTCAATACTCTGTATTACGTGATGGTTTGCGCTTTGCCAATTGAACATGTAAAATTTGGTCTCTAGTTTAAATTTACACTCCTTTTATTAAAAGTAAGTTTGTGCATCTTTTTATATATTTGGTATTTCTTTTTCTGTAAACTGTTCATTTACAGCCTTTGCCCACTTATATTTGGAATAGATAATATAGTTCCTTGGTTAAGAAGTCAAAAGTTACAACATAAGACACAGTAAAATTTCCCTCCCAACCCACCTTCCCACTAGCCTGTTCCCCTTTCTCATAAGCAACTGATTCCATCACTTTCGTATGCTCCCATGGAATTTCCAATTCTATGCACAAGCATGCAAATATATGGATATGTGTGTGCATATGTGTGTATGTGTATGTTTCCTTCTTTTTTTCCCCAAATGGTAGCTCGCTATACACATTCTTCTGTACGTAAGCCAAAGATTTCCAAAGACTTTTGAGGCTTTCCCCAATCCCAGCTGACCAAATACAAGCACGCAAGAGGCACAATAATTTCTAACATCTAGATATGGCATGGAAGGCTTAAATATGGATGGTAGGAAGAAACCAGGAGAAAGAGGTCTGTTTCTAAGAAATGTTTTCCATAAGGCTCTACCCTGAAGCTATTTCTTCCCTCTAGAAACCCCAGGACCGGATAAACAGCCCCTCCCAGAGTGTTGAAAAGGCAAATGGCAGGTTGTACAACAGAGACCTGAGCACATCGAGAGGGGCACAGCACAGACGTGGGAGACCCAGGCAGCAGCAAGACGAAGGATGGTCAATCTGGGGCCAGACAGGTGAGAATGTAGGTAGCAGTTAGCACTGCCAGGCTGGCAGCAAACCAGAAGCAGAATTCTGACCCACCAAGGCAGCAGCCAGTTCTCTGCCTGGGTGCAAGGTGATGCAATGCCAAGCTTGCAGAGGCCAGAGAAGCACAAAATATACTGTGGGAGTGGGACGGGGGCTAGCACTGAGAAAATGCAGAGCGGCATGAGATTCTAGAACAGACAGTGGGAACAGTCAGGCACTGAGGGTGGGGCTTAGTCCCACACCAGGATCCCAACTGAGACATGGCCTCTAGGCACCATGATTAACCAGTAGGGATTAGTGATTAAACAAGATCTTACCTGCACTCTGCTATTGTAATTAACTATGTGCATGTTTAAATTAATTAGGAGATAGATTTATATGTACCCTGCCCATAGGATTGTTTGGTTCTGCTCGACTTAAATCTCGTCCTTGTTTTTTAAAATTCCTTGTTAAAGAATTTCATCAGTTATTGGAGAACAGAAATTCCTAAACTAATTATCCAAACTGACCATCCAGTTATGACTATGAATGCCTCAATGGAGCTGCCTTTACATTAGTTCATTCATCCAATCTTCATTCATTGATCAGTATTAAGGACCTACTATGTTCCAGACAAAGTGGTGGGAGCCCAGGACAAGACAAGTGGAGTAGGCACAGTCTCTACTCTCAAGGAATCCAATCTATTATGGGTAAGAAAGGCAGATAATTAGAGTGGATAATTAAAATCCAGTACAAAAAGTTCTGCAATAAAAATATTAACTGCATGCTTTAGAAGTTCAATGGAAGGAGCCACCAGCTCTGCCTAAAGTTGTCAGGAAGAGATTCTCAAAGGAAATGACATTTGAGCTAGGTCTTAAAAGGGATTTATAGGAGTTTTCTAGGCATAGAAGTGGAGGAAGGCATTCTTGGCTGGGAGAACAGTGTGTGTATAAATGCAGAGTCGTATTTGAGCACAGCATCTCCTGGGAAGTCTTAGAGGCAAAGGTGCACAGAGAAGGTAAGGGAAAAGAGGTAAGTGAGGCCCAAATTGCTAAAGCATTTGGGAAATCAACAATACCCAGCCCTGATGGATTTGAGTAAGAGGAACTAGTGACAAAGTGTCCACCTGGGAAGGTAATGCAGTCAACCTAGTAGAACACCAAGAGCCACCAGTGATACAGACACACTGAGCGCACAGTACAGCTAGGATCTCACTGTAATGGGATTTTGAAGGTCATCACGTTTTACACGTCAGTGCAGAGAAGGAATTACCTCTCCCATCCTTACCCTACACCAGTGGTTCGTCACCAATGGGTGCAGAGGCAAAGTTGACACAGCTGGTGGGTACACTAGGCTTCTAGTAGGTAGAGGCCAGAGATGCTGCTAAACACCCTCCCATGCACAGGCCAGCTCCACAACAGAGAATTGTTGTGTCCAAATGTCAATAGTGCCAAGGTTGAGAAACCTGCCCTACACCTAACGGAAATATTTTACCCACATATGGATCTCACATTAGGGGCACTACTGTATAATGACTACATCTCTTTTAAAATTCGAGAAATGTACAATAACTGTTTATATCAGTTTAATTCTTCTTTGATCTTTCTATCTTTCGTTTCCTGACCCCACCTTTAGCTTCCCGAACTACCCTTTCACTACCACTCCACAATACGATGTCCTCTCTCACGTCTTGGCCTCATGCCCCTTTACTTCCATGTTAATACCTGGCATTTGTATTGTGCTTCACAGCGTTGGCATGTTCTCACCTGCCTTTTGTAATTTTATCCTCATGACCGTCCTGCGAAGCAGATCAGTCATCAGCACGGTTTGCTGGTGAGACACTTGGGATCACATGGCTGGCAGGTGCCAAGTCCGGTCTCTAATCTAGACTCCTCCTGATTTAACGCCCCCTCCCCCCACCCCACACACGAAAGCAGCTTGCTTTCAAACTTTTAATGAGGGACTAAAATTTGCCATAAAAGTCTGACCAATGTTTAAGCAATTTCTATATTTAAAGTATCTATGTATTCACTGATTCTTCATTTTCACAGCTAGCCTCACCAGGTCTACGCACTGTGTGTCGGGTCTTTTGAAAGATGTTTGTAGCTGAGAATGACCCTTGCCTGTGACGTCCTCCTGCACAGGACACCTAATGAGCATCTTTCCTGCAAGTGCTCTCTTCCCTCCTCCAGCTCTGCATGGTTAATAGGGAGGTCCTGGTAGTCATGAGTGACTCTGGTAGGATTTAGCCTCTCCCCTAGTGGCTAAAACTATAACACATAAACTAGGGAGCTATTAGTTTTCATATACTCTCAGCATGTGGGAAAAAAAATCAAAAACAAAAGTAAAATAGAAAAACTAGTTTGCAGAAACAAGATAACAAAGCAGATGATCAGAAAGAAAAAGAAATGGTTATGTATATACAAAAGAATGAAGTTGGGCCTCTTCTTTACACTATATACAAAAGTTAACTCCAAATGAATCATAGACCTATGGCTGGGTGCACTGCCTGTAATCCTAGCACTCCTGGAGGCTGCTTGAGCTCAGGAGTTCAAGGCTGCCTGAGCAAGAGTGAGATCCCCTGTCAACTAAAAATAGAAAACTTAGTAGGGCACAGTGGTGCTCACCTCTACTTCCAGCTACTCAGGAGGCTGAGGCAGGAGGATTGCTTGAGCCCAGGAATCTGAGGTTGCTGTGAGCTACAATGACACCACTGCACTCTAGCAGGGGTGACAGAGCAAGACTCTGTCTCAAAAAAAAGAAAGAAAAAGAATAGGCCAGGCGCGATGGCTCACGCCTGTAATCCTAGCACTCTGGGAGGCCAAGGCGGGCGGATCGCTCAAGGTCAGGAGTTCGAAACCAGCCTGTCTCTACTAAAAATAGAAAGAACTCAATTGGCCAACTAAAAATATATGGAAAAAATTAGCCAGGCGTGGTGGCGCATGCCTGTAGTCCCAGCTACTCGGGAGGCTGAGGCAGAAGGATTGCTTGAGCCCAGGAGCTTGAGGTTGCTGTGAGCTAGGCTGACACCACGGCACTTTAGCCCGGACAACAGAGTGAGACTCTGTCTCAAAAAAAAAAAAAGAAAGAAAGAAAAAGAATCACAGACCTAAATACAAGTGCTAAAATTATAAAACTTCTTATAAGAAAACATAGGCATAAATTTTTGTGCTACCTTGGGGTATGCAGCACCTTCTTAAATATGACACTAAAAGCACATACAACAAAGGAAAAATAAACTGGACTGCATCAGAATTAAAGATTTTTGTGCTTTAAAATCAAAACCACAATGAGATACCACCTAACCCCAGTGAGATTGGCCTCTATCAAAAAATCCCAAAACAACAAATGCTGGCGAGGATGTGGAGAGACAGCAACATTCTTACACTGCTGGTGGGACTGCAAATTAGTACAATCTCTGTGGAAAAGAATTTGAAGATTCCTCAAAGAGCTAAAAATAGAATTACCATTCGATCCAGCAATAGCATTATTAGGCACCTATCCAAAAGAGCATAAGACGTTCTATGATAAAGACATCTGCACCCGAATGTTTATGGCAGCTCAATTCACTATTGCCAAGTCGTGGAAACAACCCAAGTGCCCATCAATTCATGAGTGGATT
>CAUYRT010036582.1:0-49312 GCA_963574885.1 Lepilemur ruficaudatus
AGTGAAGACTTCCATTACATTTGTTTCACTTTAAGGTGTGTGTAGTAATCTTTAAAAATATCTAAAATCTTTCTTGAGCAAGTGCTGGACAGGAGTGAGGGTCTAATCAAGGTAGGCACCTTCCTGAAACCCCTCCCTATCCAAAGATAGACCTGGAGTTATTCTATTTGTAGACAAAGTGATAATATCAATATGCTATTTCCTGTCCATTGATTAAGGAAAATGTTTTCTAAATAGTCATTTGTGACCAACAGAGAGACTTCAGGGCTTTTGACAATTTTGAGAAACAATCTAAATTCAAAGCAGGCAATGTTGAAATCTAGAGATTTAGGATTACATCATGGAATGTTTTTCCGGTCATAGTGAAAGATCGGCTAGCCGCAAGCAAACTGTATTTTTGATGATGCGAATCCATTAATCTTTTGAAATGTTGGTTTTATTTCCTACTAGAAGGCAAACACAGAGGAAGATAACCAGTAGATATGGGAGTTTCAAAGTACTGATTTGTGTTTCCTTGTAACAGGCACATTTTGGAGAAAAAAAAAAAAAAGAAAGAGAAAAGCAAACAAAAAAATGAAACACATAAATGAAATAAAAACACAGACACAATTAAAATGTGCTACAGACTTCAGTTCAAGTCTTTTTAGGGACGTATTTCTCACATCAAGAGATGTGTTTGACCACGGCAATGTTTGCGGCATAAGGCAAGATAAGATTTTGTGAAGTCATCAGGGAAAATAAAATTTCCTATTTGGTGGTTTTCATAACACTGCATGCCCTTGTTATGTGTTGCTTTAAAAGGAAAGATAAATATCTATTTTCAAAGTTCTCAGGCAATTTCAGAATTTCAGTTATTGATTCTCAATTTATTTTCTCCTTGGCTATAGGCTTTGTGCTAAATAGACTGACTCTGAAGAGTCTTGTTCTATTGTGGTTTTGTAAGTTTTTGGGCTCTGCTTCACGTAGTTTCTATTACATTTCATGCCCCTCAACACTTTCCTTTTCCTTTACTGATTCCTGCCAGGCCTTGGGCATGACATAAATTATGATATTTAAAAGATTTGACACTTGAGTTTCTTTTTGGGTTTAATGTAGAGTGCTGTAATGAACACTTAAAATGAAAGTTTCCTTTGTAGATCTTGAATCACCACCATTCCTGGAGTCCCCTGAAGCCTAAAGGGTAAATCTTTAAATTTCTGTCTTATGATTTAGGTTCTCTTACTATTCTGTCTTCACTCAAGACCATTAGGACACTGAATAAAAGAGAAGGTTCTGTCTGGAAGTGACATTCTCTGAACTGCTACGCTCATAGAAATGTTTTCTTTGCACCAGTTTACATCTTAGTATCTAATATTTCTTTATCATTAAGAGAGAATGTAGATACGAAATTATAACGACTTCTTTTTTCCTGGAAAATAAGGTTGAAGGTTAAATGGCTTTTATTTTGGCCCACACCTCCCTCCCTCCCTCTCCTCTTCCCTCCCCTTCCTTTTCCCTTCCTTCCCTTTCCCTTCCCTTCCTTCTGAGGTATTAGTATGAAGAATGTACTGATGTGTCTCTCTCCCTTTTCACTCCAGAATTATGAATTCCTTTATGTCTTGACTCTACTTTACTCAGTTTGCATCATAATATATAGGCCATTTCTGGACCTGTTGGCCTGTGACCTGTGTGTATCTTTCCCCTCGTCTGCTCTGTGATGTAGGGAGCTTTGCTGCTGTGAACAAGCTTTCTAAAGCTCTCATGTCAGAGGGCTTCTGGTTGGATTTGGTCAATTTGCTAATGGGACACACTAGCTAAAGATTCAAAAGCATAGATTGAGAAAGAGAAAGCCAAGGTATTTCTCCTTTCTTCTCTACTGCAAATTGCTTTTCCTGGAGGAGCTCTATCACCTCCATGGCTCCAGCTCTCACTTATCTGGTCTGATGTGATTTCAGTTTCTGGTGGACAATTTTGGCCCCTTTGTCTTTTCAGTGTGGAGAGACTTCTTGCTGTTGTTAATCTTTGGCTTACCTAATTGTTCTTTGTTTGGTTCTCACCTCTCGTATCACCCATCTAGTAATTCCTTGCATTAAATTCCTCCTGTTGTATGTAAAGTGACTTTTAGTTTCTTGGTTAGATACTGACTGAATCAGTGTGCCTAATATGTTGTTGTGCTCATTTGTATACTTTTTACATTCTACTAGACTGTGAGCTTCTTAAGAAAATAAACTCTATTTAGCTTGGTATCTCTCATATCTGATGCAGTAGTTTCTGGCACATAGTAGATAGTCACTATTTGTTGATACAATTCAATATATTTATTAGTTGCTTGGATGAGCACAACCTACAAATTATCAAAGTACAATAACTTATAGTTGTGTCATGTTTTATTAATAATTTTATAGCTCTTTATGATTTAGATCTTGATCTATAAATTTTATTAATGGTCATAAATACATAAAAAGCTGAAGTTTAGCCGAGAGGAGAAAGTAAAAAGAAAAACAGAAAAGGTAAGCTTTTTAGAAATAGAAAAACTTGAGAAACCTACAGTTATCAGGGCTAGTCTAAAGATGAACTAGAGCTTATGGAATTTCTAAGAAAAAGTAAACATTGAAAACAATAGGAAAAGAAAGTCAGAGATTTTTCTTTTCTATAATTATTTGTAGCTTCCCACAAATTCTTACAATGTACTTAGCAAAAAGAGCCACTTGAAAAATATTTGCATTTTGATTGATTTGTCTGCTAAAGACCTCCCTCAGGCAAAATAAAGAATTGGAATACATATTGAAATATTTTAATACTTCATCCACATTACTCTTATATTTGGCCTAAGAAAGGTAAGAGAACACACAAGAAAGCTTTGTGGATAGGGACCCTATGACAGAGCCAAAAGATTGTTTGACTAAAGATCTGTGTTCTGAAGACTAAAAGATCGAAAAGGAAGAAATATTTAGACAAGCATGGGAAGAAATGAACAGAAAATACCGAGGTAAGAGTAAAATGTACCCTCATGGATTTTTCTATTTGTGCAGAGGAAATCCGTTTCATAAAATGCATTAAGCATTATCTTACTTTTATTTCATGTTTTCTCCACTTAAAATTGACCACACTACTGTTTAAGTATCAATATGTAGGAGCACAATAGCGACTGGTATTTTTTATGCTTAATTACATAGTAAATTATTAAATGCTTGGGAATGAATAAAGTGGGGACAAGAGAACAAGTCCTAGCGTTCAGATCTGCCATTTTGAAAGAGAGATTACTTCTGAGATTTATGTCTTAGTTTTCTTCCAAGTGTGTTTTCAAACAAGCAAAAAGTGTAAAGAGAAAATTAAATCAATCTGACTTTCATACAAAAATGTATTTAATAATACATGTCGGTTTTTCATTCCCATTTTCCTAATTTCCAGGGTGATCTAACACTTTTGTTTTTTAATACATTGATTATTAGTTTGTCATTTGGGTTCAGGGCTTAATGATAGTCTTAGGAAGAACCATTTCCCCTATTTTGTATACATGTAAGAAAACTGGGGGTTCAGAGAGGCTAAGTAACTTGTCAAAATCACGTATTCGATACACAAAAGAACTAAAATTCTAATCTAGATACAATGGACTTGGATCTTTATTTTATGCCTATGTGGTTTCCCACTTTTGTTCTTATACTTCTGGATTTCTCTGTTGGTTAGGATTTTTTTTTAATCAGCTATAAATAACTAAAAAAAAAATCACATTAATGCTGACTTACAAACTAAAGGAAACACATGTTGGCAAGGATGTGAAGTAACATGAACTCTCATATGTTGCTAGTAGAAATGCAAAATGGTACAGTCACTCTGGAAAACAGTTTGGCAAGATTTTTTATAATTTTAAACATAGGCTTACTGTGTGATCCGGCAGTTGTGCTCGTAGGTACTTACCTGAATGAGTTGAAAATTTATTCTACAAAAAACCCTTGCACGTAAGGGTATATCAGCTTTATTTATAATGCCAAGGTTTTGGCAGCAACCAATTTGTCCTTCAATGGATAAACAAATTATGGTAAATCCAAACAATGAAATATTATTCAGTGATGAAATGTGCTATTAAGCCAGGAAAAAACATGGAAGAAACTTATATACATAATATATTGCTAAGTGAAAGAAGCTAGTAAGAAAAGGCTACATGTTATGTGATCTAACTTTATGACATTCTGGAAAAGGCAAAACTATGAAGACAGTAAAAAAATCAGTGGTTGCCAGGGGTTTGCAGGGAGAGGGATGAACAATAGGTGGAACACAGAGGATTTTTAGGGCAGTGAATGATACTGTAATGGTGGGTACCATGACATTATGTGTTTGTTAAAACTAGAACTATACAACATGAAGAACAAGCCCTAGTGTAAACTATGGACTTTAGTTAATAATAACATATTAATATTAGTTCATTAATTGTAACTAATCTACCACACTAATGAAAGATGTTAATAATAGAGGAAACTGAAGTTGGGGGAGGGAGTATATGGGAACTTGCTATATTTTCTCTGTAAAACTAAAACTTCCCTAAAAAATAAAAATATTATTAAAAAAACAAAGAGAATATTTGGCTTATAATAAACTTCCTAGGAGCAGCTTGATCCAAAGCTCATGTATTTTACCAGGATCTCTATGTTTGGCTCTAATTTCTCAGTGGGACTCTATTCCAAAGCAGGTTCTTTCCTTAGTGCCACAGAGTGATTGCCTTTACTTCCTTGGGTGATGTCTTTCCTTACTTATATCTACATATTTACAAAGAAACGAAAATTCACTTCTCTGGTAACTCACACCGGATCCCAGAATGAGTTTTATTGGCTTTGACTGGCTTGATGTGCGCTACGCGATTATATTTGAACCAACCACTGTGGCCGGGGATGAGATTTTCTTTAAAGAGGAAGGAAAACAAAGCTTGCTTTATTAGATAGACATAAATTAATTCAATCCAAACCACACAGCTGGGGAACTCAGAGAGTTATTAATAGAGAAAGAAGGAAGTAAAATATATCTTGGGAAGACACCCAGCAAATGTTTACTGTAGTATCTATGTAAGGAATACAGATTGTACCCCAGGCTTACAATTATGCAGCTGGATACATATTAAAGCTTCAAGTGTAAAACTTCCATCTCCAAAAATGTTTCCTCTGTTGGTTTAGTAATGTTTAAAATTGAATAATCGCAGCTATGTTATTTCAGATTATTCAACTAACACACGTGCACAGAGTACCTACAATGCTCAGCTGTAGAGGATACAAAGACAGATAAGACACAGATTAATACATGGTCCCTGCCCCCAAGGGGCTTATAGTCTAGTATGAAAAACAGACCAATAAACACAGGTACGTATAAGGGTTGTCAAGGAAGGAATGGTGGTTCCAAAACAAGTGTGAGGCTTCAGACAGGAGCTCATAGAGGAGCTAAGTTTTGAAGATAAATAGGATTTTGCAAGGTAGATCAATGGTGGAACTTATTTCAGTAAGACAAGACAAAATAAAAATAAAACAAACAAAAACCTGAATAAAACATAGCAGCATGTAACATTGTAAAGTGTTTGTAAATTGCCAGTGATTTAGTAAGGATAGAACGTAAGATGTAAGAGTGGTATAGTAACAGATAAGGTCAAAAACTAGATAAAGGTTATCTTATAGGTTTTATCAAGCACAGAGTGAGGAGCCTTTTGAGACAGAGGGAGTAGCAGGATAAAAATTACCTTTTAAAAGATTACACTGGAGTAATCTGTCTTAGATCGAAGGGGCACCAGGCAGTGTAGAAAGGGTGATTGTTTTAGAGGCTGCTGTAGGAGTCCAAAGGAGAACTTGTTAGGGTTTGAGCTGAGACAGTAGCAGTAGTCATGGAAGAGGGGACTGATTTAAGGTTTATACGGTTAAATACGAATTGCACCCACAGCTATAATACATGCATGGCACTCATTTGTACTTCAGTGCGAATTTATGTTAGACCCTGTAACAGCATAGGTTTCCTTAGGGAAAATAAAGGGTCATGAGGACTTTAGCTGCCTCTTGATAACAAAAATGGATACATACAATTCAGGTACATATTCTAAAATGATGATATATGAATGGAAAAGGGCAACTTCCATGCCACAGTTTTTCTTGGAATGGGTTTATATAATAGGATGTCAAAAATTTAATAAATCTAGGTGTGAAGATAACTAGAACAGGGGTTGATTTGTGTGGCGTAAGACTAACCGGTAAGCACAAATCATGGAAGCCCTATGATTGAGGTGATGTACAGTGTATATTTTCCTAAATATGTCCCCAAATGCATTTTAAAGATCAGTGCTGATTCACATCAGCAAAAATACTCCATAAACCAGATTGCAGATATGTATACTAATATTTTTGGCTGGTATATTCCATTATGATGTTCATTAAAACAAGTAACCACCAGAGATATTTGGGAAGAAATAAAAATATGCTTTTGTTAATAAATTATGCCTGTAAATAATGCCTGTTGGATAGTCTTCTTTATTGGAGGCATTCTAATTATAGACAAAGTAAATATTGCCACAAATTCCAAAAGAATGACATTCCTGAGCTTCCTAAATCACCACTTATGGTTTGGACTAGCAATTCTAAGTTCAGAATGATAAATAATTATTGTACAGAATTTTCAACTGAGAAGACACTGAGGTTCTATACCATGTAGCTGGAATGTTATGGCAGACTGGGGAACACAAATGTTTATTCCTTTTACTAATCATGAATTGGAAAAGAATGGGAACAGTTGGAGAACAGCCCATCTCCAGCCACCATCTGCTTGTTATAACTTAGCTGCATGTTGTCATTTTTTTCCTCTTTTTTATTACTGTTATTAACACACTATAAAAAATACATTTAAATAGCATTAAGTTTATAATACGAACCAACAAAATGGAGTCACTCAATCTTTAACTTGTTCTGTGGAAATTGCTTTATTTCTCCTTTTAAACATTCTTTGGAGTCATGTAGTATCCTGCTGTTCAGTTACAGTAAAAACAGGTGCCTGGAAGAAGTAATTACCAATGTTACATTTGGTGCTTTATTTTCTTTTGATTCAAAGTCTTTTGTTCATTTATGTGTAACACCAATTGGTATCAGATTAATGGATACAAGGATGTCATAGAGTAAAACTCTTCACAATTATGAGAGTTTATGCTTTAATAGAAAAAATGACAATATGACAAATAATGTAATGAATTGACTTTAAAAAACAAAAATAATTTAATGAACATTTATTAAGTCTATTACAAAGGCACATTATGATCACATCATTTTACATAATATCTGATATTTTACTTCCTATTAATTTCATTACATATTGTATCTAATTAATATATCAAAATAATGAATATCAAATATTTTATAATATATTAATGTGCCTTAAAATATTTAAACATTTTATTTCAAAATAAAAATAGCTTTATGGCATGATCAAAATGATAGATTTTTATATAAAAATAGTAAAATTGTTAATGTTCTCTATGATGAGATAATTATTGTTAGTGTGATGATACACATGGACATGTTTGTATGCATGTGTATACATGTACAGTTTCACATAATAAGAATTATACTATGATAAGCTTCTCTGAGAATGCTCCTTAAAGTATGTATCTCATATACATACAAACATGAGCAGAGAGTTGCAAATTCTTGTATGCAGGGGTGTTTTTGAGTTTCCACACTTGTAGCAAACCAGTAGAAGATTGAGAAGGACTGATTAATAGACCAGAGCATAAGCCAAGGTCCAGTCAGAAAAGTATAGAGCACTTAACAGTGTTTCAAACGGAGGGAATTTAATATAGGGAATTGGTTATACAAGTGTAGAAAGGACTGAGGAAGTGAACAGGCGAAGTGAGGTAATCCAGAGATAAATAATGGCGGGAAACAGTGACTAAAGCTACAGAAAGCAAAAAGACATATAGCATACCAAGGCCCAGGGCAAACAGCCCACTTTGAGATAGTGAAGAAGAGGAGCACTGTGGCTAAGGTTAGGTTTTCTAAGGATTTTTGTAATTTTCCGAGCTCCTGCTAAAAGCGGTAAGACAGAATAAAAACAAAAATAAACAAACAGGAAACAGGAGATACAGAGAGAGATATGCCTTTACAGTTTCTCTTGCTTATAATCACCCACCAGGCCTTCTTATTAGGACAGGCTGCAAGGCAGCCAGCCAGCTGCCAGGAAAGCTTGAGAAACATAGTTTACAGAATCCTAGCCCCCACATCGCAGAAGAGAGGAGAAAAGGATGCACATAGGTAGGGCTGGGAGCAATACTAAGTAACCAACTCCACAGTGAAAACAAACCTGAGAATATGTGGGATGAGAACACTGGGAGATGACCAGACTTGTAGATAATTTGATAGGTAGGGATGCAAAGCAACTAATGGAAGGTTAAGGAACTTTATTTTGCATTCACAGACAGATGAGATTTGAATGTCTGGGCTTTGCATGTGTGCATGAGTGTGCATGTGTGTATATTTGTGTGTGTGTGTGCGTGTATGAAAGAGAGAGAGACAGAGAGAGAGAGAGATATTAGTGTTTGGCTCATAATAATGTCCCAAAGTGGTAGCTATTATTATTTTAAAGTATTTTTTAAATTGTTTAAAGTTTTTCATAGTACATTTTAAATAAAAAAAAATTGCCTCTTTTTTCCATCTCCTATTTTTTCTTCCAAAGAAAAGTAATTTAATACAGGCATACATCGAAGCTATTGCAGGTTTGGTTCCAGATCACCACAATAAAACTAATACTGCAATAAAGAGGGTCACATGAATTTTTTTGTTTCCCAGTGCATATAAAAGGTACGTTTATACTATACTGTAATCTCTAAAGTGTCCAATAGCACTTTGTCTAAAAAGTTTATGTATGTTAATTAAAAATAGTTTATTGCTAAAAAATGCTAACAATCATCTGATCCTTTAGTGTGTCATATTCTTTTTGCTGATGGAGTGTCTTGCCTCGATGTTGATGGCTGCTGACTGATCAGGGCAGTGGTTACTAAAGTTGGGGTGGCTGTGGCAATTTAAAAAAATAAGACATTAAAGTGTGCCACATCTAGAAACATTTCCTTTAATGAAGGTTTCTCTGTAGCATATGATGATGTTTGGTAGTGTTTTACCCACAATAGAACTTCTTTTAAATTAGAGTCAATCCTCTCGAACCCTGCTGATGCTTTATCGACTAAGTTGATATAAATTCTAAATCATTTGTTGTCATTTTATCAATGTTCACAGCCTCTTCACCACGGGTAGATTCCATCTTATGAAACGACTTTCTATGCTTATCCATAAGAAGCAACTCTTCATTTGTTAAAAGTTTTATCATGAGATTGCAGCAATTCAGTCACATCTTCAGGGTTTGAATCAATGTTTTCTAAACTCCTGTTAGTGCTAATATTTTTACCTCCTCACATGAATCACCAATATTCTTAATGGCATCTAGAAGGCTGAATCCTTTTCACAAGGTTTTCAACTGACTTTGCACAGATCCATCAGAGGGATTGCCATCCATGGCAGCTATTGCCTTATGAAATGTATTTCTTAGATAATAACTCTAAAAGTCAAAATTACTCCCTGATCCATGAGTTGCAAAATGGATGTTGTACTATCAGGCATGAAAACATTAATTTCTTTGCAAATCTCTATGAGAGCTCTTGGGTGACCAGGTGCATTGTCAATGAGCAATAATATTTTGAAAAGAATCATTTTTGCTGAGCCACTCAACAGTGGGCTTCAAATATTCAGTAAACCACCCTGTAAACAGATGTGCTGTCATCCAGGCCTTGTTGTTCCATTTATAGAGCACAGGCAGAGTAGATTTAGCATAATTCTTAAGGGCTCTAGGATTTTCAGAATAGTAAATGAGCATTGCAACTTAGAGTCACCAGCTGCATTAACCCCTGATAAGAGAGTCAGCCTGTTCTTTGAAGCTTGGAATCCAGACATTGACTTCTCCCCTCACCTATGAAAGTCCTAGATGGCATCTTCTCCCAATAGAAAGCTGTTTTGTTTCTGTTGAAAATCTGTTGTTTAATATAGCTACCTTCATCAATTATTTTAGCTAGATTTTTTGGATACCTTGCTGTAGCTTCTCCTATACTTGCTGCTTTACCTTACACTTTTATGTTATGGAGGTGGCTTTTTTCCTTAAACCTCATGAACCAACCTCAGCTAGCCTCAAACTTTTCTTCTGCAGTTTCCTCACCTCTCACAACCTCCACAGACTGGGTGGGGAACCTTCGGATCCCTTAGGATTTGCTCTGTAAAGTTTGGATTTGGTCAAAAGGCTGCAGTCAAGGATCCAGAAGGCCAAATATGGCCCCAAGGCCACAGGTTCCCCAGGGTATGGTACCGTTGTTAATGGTTTGATCTTCTATCAAACTAAAACTTTCTCCTTGTTAGCAATAAGGCAGTTTGTATTCTTATTCATGTGTTCACTGGAGTAGCACTTCCAATTTCCTTCCAGAACTTTTCCTTTGCCTTCACAACTTGGTTAATGTTGCCACAAAGGGTCTAGTTTTCTGCTTATCTTGGCTTTTGACATTCCTTTCTCATAAAGCTTAAATATTTCTAGTTTTTGATTTAAAGTGAGAGATGTGTGATTCTTCCTTTCACTTGAACACTTAGAGGGCCATTGTAGGGTTATTAATTGGCTTAATTTCAGTATTTTTGAATCTCGTCAAATAGGGAGGCCCAAGGAGAGGGAGAGAGATGGGGGAATGACTGGTTGTTGGAACAGTCAAAACACAGACAACAGTTATTGATTAAGTTTGTCATCTTATATAGACGCAGTTTGTGCTACCCTCCCCCCCAATTACAATAGTGACATCAAAGATTACTCACAGATCATCATAACATATTAATATATAATAATAATAAAAATGTTTAAAATAATGTAAGAATTACTAAGATATGACAGAGAGACATGATGTGAGCACATGCTGTTGGAAAAATGGCACTGATAGATTTGCTTGACACAGGGTTGCCACAAACCTTCCATTTGTAAAAAAGTACAATATTTGCAAAGCATAATAAAGTAAAATGCAATAAAATGAGGTATGCTTGTATGTTTTGTATGTTGGATCTCTCCTTTACTTAATAGCAATCAATCACTTTTTTTTAAATGCAGAACCAAAAGGATAGAGTTAACTCTTCAAGATTATCTACCTGGTTTTGTGGACTTCAATGTGTTGACTGATATTACCATTCACAAATACTTATAGAGGACCTGTAATGCCATGTGTAGGGCCTTATAGACAAAAGACACAGGTTGTCTTTTCTGTGTCACTAGCACAGAAAGAGCTTACAGTGCATTTGAGGGGGCAGAATTTAGATGTAAAGGGTATGACAAATAGGGAGAAAACAGAGAAAAATGTTAAGTTCTACTACTTTTCCTCATATTTCTTTTCTTCCTTTCTTTCACACTCTTAATCTTGTGAAATTGACCATCATAATTGAGGCAATCTAATTGCTCCTTTGACTATTTAGGTACACAAATTAAAAATTACCACAAAGCATGCGAGAACATAATGCCCACTGCTCTTTTCTTGTGTTGTTATATTTTATCTTATGTGTGTAAGGGGATAGTTTATTTTATTTTTAAAGATGAGAAGCAAGAGAAAGGGAGAGGATGAAGCATAAGGCAGAGTGGTCTGAGAAGAAGTCAAACTAGTCTCACATTTGGAACAGAAGAACTGTGGGAAGACTCTTGTTTGAAGCCTTTACATGGGCCCGGCAATCTGTGTTCTCAGCAACAGATATGCCCAAGGGACAACAGGGTCAAAGTCCTCTAGAGCTCTGGTCAGCTCATGAGCTGAAGAGCTGAAGAAAATAACAGATACCATGTGCATGCCACTTGCAATACACCCTCTTACAGAAATTTCAAAGCATCATGGCCTTCAGCTTGCAATGTCTTAGAGATTTTATAAAAGAGATTATTATAAAACCTTCTTCCATGGTTGTTTGCTCTCTCTAGGATTTATTTATGAGTCCACGAGGATGATCCAGAGGAGAGAATTGTGGAGAACATTGGCTTCTATCCTAAACAACAACCAGACTCAATTTCCACTTAGCTGTTATCCAAATAGCCTTATGCTAAGTGTGTGCACAGAAATTCCCTGTCTCCCAAAAGATTCTTAGAATTCTCATTCAAACAGATTTCAAGTCATTCCTTTCTATCAGTCCTGCAGATATGACCAGATAGTTCATACACCTAGAGTAGATATATAACTTATGTTCAAGTTTGGAAACTAACATTTATGCCTAATAAATAATTATTTTATTAGTAAACAGGAAAATGCAGATGAAACCCACAAAGATGATTTTATATCTTTCAGATTGGATACAATTAAAATGTCTGATGATGATGTCTTGGTGCAGATGTGGAGCCATGTGAACTCTTAACTGTAGGTAATAATACAAATTAGAATAGCCACGTTGGAGAATCATGGGCAATATTCAGAGATGCAGAAGGTATATGTGCACTGTAAGTCAGCACCTTGACTCTGATATTATTTTAGGAAAACTCATGTGCATGTGCTCAGGGAAACTTATACAAGAATCTTCACGATGGCACTATTTGAATAAAGTATAAAGAAATGCTTGTAAAGATAATCAACATTTTAAAGATAATAGTTACCTCTATGGCAGTGCTGGGATGGTGGGGAGGTGGGATTGGGATCAGGAAGGAGCACACAGGTAAGGATATTCACCTGTTTGGCTAAAAAGTTTCATTGTTTTGATAAGGGGTTCAATTATATTGGTAAGATTTTATTTCTTTGCCTGGGATTTGGATATGTGGGTCCTATATTACATTTGACATTTACATATAATAGTTTCCAGGTCACATATTAGGTTAGATCATATGAAATAATATGTTTTTGACCTATAAAAATGGCAATTTGATGTAGCTAAGCCTAATATTTCATTGTGTATTTTGAATTATTTAGAATTTTTAAAATCTTGCATTATGTGAAATAATAAAAACACACCTAGAAATACATAAAAAGCATTTTCTGTATAATATATTCTTCAATTCCAATGATGATCAGTCAATCATGGCTGTACTACGTTTGGGTTATTGTGGGTTTGCTTTTTCAAAATATTGACAGCAGCTGGGCACAGTGACTCATGCCTGTAGTCCTGGCAACTTAGGAGATTGTAGTGGAAGGATCACTTGAGGCCAGGAGTTTGAGACCAGCCTGGGCACCATAGCAAGATCTCCACCTCTTAAAACAAAAATTTAAAAAATACTGACAGCAATTTGTATCCAAAGATCGAGAAAAGTTGGTGAGGTCAAAAAGGCAGCACTAATGACTCTCTCTCTAGACACAGTTAATTGGTGTAAAGATCCATTTGACCATTAGGTAAGACTTCATGATCTGCAATAGGAGTGGATTGCCTGTCATAGAAACAGAGCTCTGTCAAGGTTTTTATTATTCTTTTTAAAAAACTTATTGTGCTATGTTTGTTTCCCATAGGAGTCAAGGATGGTCCAGGCTACATAAGTACGATAACAGGGGTCACCAAAGCCTGTGTTTTGAGGCCATCTATTACTCATTTTAGTTTGACAAATGTATGCAGGGTCCTGTCAGTGAAACAGTAAGAAAGAAATTAATTATATAGATTGTAATGATATCAAATGAGTCACTTGATTGACATGAAATACTCAAGTCTTAGTTATTTTTACTATAAGATATTTTTAAATATCATATTTAAGATATTTAAGTTTCTCTTGCACACTATTGCTCCTTAACTTCATGGAAGGACACTGATCCTTGCACAGGCTTCCCTCCCTCCCGAGAAATGAATCAGTTGATGCTGAATAGATCAGTCATTGCCTCCCCGAAACTTTTTTTTTTTTTTGCCACTACATACTCAACCTTAAAAACAAGGCCACACGCACATACTCACCACATATTTTTGAATGAATCTACTTATCACAAGGTTTACTCTTCATTTGATACATAATCTCTAATAAAATATTTTTTGAAGCCTCTTCTGAGGGGCTTGTGCTGATGTGATTTCTTTATGTTTTGATTTATCATATCTCTGCTCCTAGAGGGTATTTTCTTGAGGGCAGTCTTTTTTGGGTGTACTTCCTAGGACCTAGTATAATGCATTTGGGTTGGTAACACTCAAACTGTGTTTGTGCCTTTATTGTATGCTATGCCTCTTTTTGGTTCTTGTTTGTTTCATGTTTTTCTACTTGGCTTCTTTCTGAGAGTGACTGTGACAGGTAGTTTGTGTCTAAATTTATGGGTAAGGGAACAGAAGATTTGGGCAGGCAAGGGAACTATTATCTTCACTTCGGAGCCAAACTCTTCTAGATGTCTAGAATGCATTGCATGTAATGTAATAAATCCTCCATCAAAAATCCATTAAAGCATGATTGCAGTTCTTTAACTTTCATTATATCTAAAGATATTACCCAGATTGCGATTATAAGAATTGACCACAAATTGTCTTTTTAATTATTCCTCATTTATTAATACATATGCTGAGGTACATACCAGGTGTTTGGGGAGTGATTAACATGTGGTACTCATATTTAAATAATCAACTGGCAGAGATCATATCGTTAATTTGTTGATTAGAAAATTTAAACTATGGGATCATTTTACAGTACTAACATTTTTAGGCAAAAAGACTCTCATCAAAATAGGTGGCCCTATGAAGGGATTACTATCTATCTGCCCAGCACTGTGCTAGTGGCATTACCTCCATCGATTCATCCTCCCAACAAAGCTCAAAGGGAAACACATTGTATCATTCTTACAGGGTTGGAAACTGCACCTTAGAGTCTTAAAATAACTTGCCCAAAGTCACATTAATGGTAAATTGTGGAAGTGGGATTTGAACTCGAGTTTGACTCCAAAAGCCAGGTCATTTTAGACTTTATATTATGTCATGGGACCTCAAGCATTATAGAAGAGATGATAGTGAACTTTGTTCATTAAAAGTTCATTTTCGACAATGTTTAATGACTTAACTTTCCAACTCAAAAAAAGTTCGTTTCCCCCCAGATTTTCACTCTTGAGCTATTCCTTTTCTCAGTCTTACATTTTCTAGACATTCACATTCATTCATATGATTTTAATTATAACCAATATGCTGAGAACTACCCCTCACCCCTGCCCTGCAATTATCCTTCCATGAACAATAGGCATTTCACCTGGTTTCTCTTCCTCTGGTCTCCAGTTTCATGTGTGGTCTCAGGATCTTCTGGTCACTCAACTGAAAATGAAGGTGTCATCCTTCTTGTCCTCCCTCACCACACTGACACATGCCCCAGATTTGATTAATCACCAAGTGTACAGTATACATTTTTTGTTTTCTTTATATCACGATGTTTGGGCATCTTAAAAACCCTTTCTTGCTGGAGAGAAACTGCTTCTCCTGGGGATAATGCCTAAGCTAAACAAAGCCAGACACCAAAGAGTTAAGAATGAATTTTAGTCAGTAATACACTTTTGCCATGGAGAAAAGAGGCCTACTGAAAGAAGTTGAGTGAACTGAACTCAACTTCAATTTGTACAGAAGTGACTAGGTGTTTAAAAGGGAGAATGAGGGATTGGGAAGGGGGCGAGTGGGGGCTCCGTAAAGTCAGGCAAGTGACAAATTACAAAAACAGAAAGGGGGATTGGTCCCTGTGAAACACATCTGAGTTTGCTAACTAGCATTTATTGAAGTTAACACAGAGACTGGGAGGCTGAGGGGCTGTATCTTCAGGTGTTGTGTTGGCTGGAGCAAACAATAAATTCTTTTAGCAGCCTTGAGTTTTCTCAGGTTGGCACTTTAAGAGGGCTGAGAGTCATCCTAGGGATGTGGCCTTAAGCTGTTAGAAACTATGTTAGTGTGTTGTTCAAGTCTTTATAGACCAACCATGAGGCTTAGTCAAGAAAGGACTCAGAGGAGACTGGCTAGAGTTCGGTCAAAGAGAGAATCTCTGTTACTAGCTAGTTTTTAGAGATAGCAAAAGAGTCAGTTGGGAGGATGCCTTTGATATGCAAACAACCAATTGGGGGTGTGGTGCCTATCTCCTCTGTCTGGCCTGTGCACCCCAGGGGGCGATATTCCTCTGCCGGATCATTTTTGGGACCAGGAACTAGACAACAAGGACCCACCCCTGTAGCTTGAAGTCTGCTGAAATTATTCAAACTAGGCAATCCTAACCGTTCACTTTGCCCCATGTTGCCTTTCCTGAGGAAACTCCAGTACAGGCCATGCATGGCCCAAGCTCTTGCTGTGCTCCTGTTGTCTGCCTCCTGATGGACACTGGTGCCTTCCCCTGTGGCCCTGCATGGCAAGTGGTGATCTCCTCTCTGGGACCTTTGAGTATAATAAATTTCTTCAGATAGTTTATTATATGAGCCTGATTCTCATTTCTTCCTGTGGTTGCACCAGATTTGCCAGAACATATCCATCCCACATTTACATCGTAACAGCACCAAGACCCGGTATTTTATGTCCTTTTCAGGAGTCTGCCCTAGCTACTTTATTCAAACGATTACTGCTCTAGTTGAGGTTGTTTTTCTTTAGCTCTTGCCTGAGTTGCAGCAAATTCTTCTTGACTACTTCTTCAGATAGGTCCTCCTCAATGCTGCTGAAAGAGTCATTTAAAATGAAAACCTGTCTCTGTCACTTCACTGCTTTAAACGTTTCAATAGCTTCTCACTGCCATTGAACTTCTACATCAGACCTTCAACAATGGGCCACCTTGTCCCTCTCTGCCCTTTATGCCGTCTGCCATGCATGTGAGGTTCTAGCAATTCTAAACTGCTTGTACTAATCCCCCCAACCTCAAATATCATCCTGCTTCTCAATTTCACTCCATGATTGAGTACACAGTGCTCTTTCTAATTGTATTAATATAATAGTATCTTTCATCCATCACATGGAGCTCCACTCACTTCTATGAACTCTGTGGAATTTATCTCAGGAGTCTACTCCTGGAAGTGTTCTCAGACACTATATCATGCTTGGTTATTAATAAAGAAACCTAATTATTTATCATATAACTGGATCCCCTAAAACACTGTGAACTCTTTGAAAACAGAGATAATGTCTTATCTTTATATCCTTAGGCTTAAAACAGTGCTCGTACATAGTAGGTGTTTAATAGATGTCGAATAACACCGCAACAGCCTCCAAGTAAGTTTGTTTTCAAATTTACTGTCACTTCTTGTCTGCTAGTGGGAAAAACTGACATTGGAAAGAGACAAAAGATGATAAAATGAATGGAGTAATTCTGTTTCTCTTAATAAAAATTAATCTCATACTTGTTTTTTTTGGTGATGCATCATGTTTTCAGTCTTCTTCTAATATTGACTGGAATGCGCTCAGGGAAATCAAAATGCTTCTAAAGAGAAACTTAAAAAAATATAACAAAGTAACTAAGCTTCAAAAGAACCAACAAGGTTCTTTTGTAAGGTGTATTACATTCATAAAGACTATTAGTTATAATCCTTTAAAAATATTTTAGGGCTTTACTCTCAATAATAATGAGGGTTTTTTTTTTGTTGTTGTTTGTTTGTTTGTTTTGTGCGTTTTTTGGTGGTTAGTTTTCTTTATGCCGGAAAAGAATCAGTGGTGCTAAGCATTTTGCATGTAATTTCTCATTTAATCCTCATAATTCTATGAAACAGCAATTAAAATAGCATTCTAAATATGCATATGAGGAAACTGAGGTTTAGCAAGGTGAGGTCAATTTGCTGAGGGACACACAACGAGTAGCAGACAGGGCCAGAATTTCAACATAAGTCTGCAATTGTAACTGCTGCCTGATCCTGCCAGAAATGTGCTTTATTAGGAAACTGCACTCACGAAGATTAAATAAAAACCATGAAGAAATAAACTCCTCTATGATATTTTCCTTTAATTCTTTCGTCCAATTTTATTCTTAGGACGTTTAGTATTGAATTTACCAAAGCATGGATTCTTTTTGGAAGCTTTTATTTCTCAATAAAGTACTCCTAGTCCTAGGTCTAGGCCTACAGAGATAAAAATGAATGAAAAAAAATTGTTTTAGGAGACAATGGAAACTCCTGTGGCAAAGATGATTCATCCCAAGGGGAACATAGGGAGGGAGGCCATAAAATATAGAAAACACTTCCATCTGTGCCAAGTTCGGCTCAGCAGGACAATAGCTAGAAGGCTAGCCAGAGAGCGCCTCCTCCGCTATAAACCACAAAAGTTCTGGTTCGAATCTCTGTACTTAGAATGTAAAGGAAGCATAAACAAGAAGTTCAGCTACCAGATGGGGACCCTTCTAATTAGTTAAGTCTGCTCTAATTTTTGGCCACCAGTTGGCAGATGCAGCAGATGCCAAGGGAGTAAACAGAATATGTTGGCAGTTTTGAATTTTAAACCAGTATATCACAAATAGATTCAATTTAGAAATATTTTCCCCTTTGGTTATACTCTGTAACTTAATTTTGTCAAATGCCAGGAAGTTAGAGACATATTATTAAGCATTTTTTAAGACATTTTGTATTTTTTCCTATAAATTGATGCCAATGAATTATGTATTTAGGCATAGCATCTCAGAATTTGTAGGGTACAACCTCAGTGTGCCTGTAAGAGTGATATTTTGCCATAAATACGGACTGCTGTGGTATTTGTGATTAGAAAACTCGATAAAATGTAAGAGCTGTTTTTGGGAAAACACATCTTGAGATGAAGAGAAACAGTAAGAAATTAAGAGATTTGATGACAATAATGTCAAACTTTAGTCTCTAACATTGTTAGTGGTTCATGTCATATAAGAAACTGGTCATTGGAGGCAAAATGCCATAACTACATAACTGATGGAAGGCCGGTGACACTTCGACTTATTTGTACATGACTGCTTTTCTTTGAAATAAAGACAGAAGTAATAAAGTTCTAATTTTTCCATTCTCAGGAATAATCAGCAAGTTTTCTTAAATTATTTTCCCACTCAGAGCTACTATTAGGGTAGAGAGGATGATTGTTAGGTTATATTTTATTTATTGTAAACAAACGTTTCTTTGATTTTATCTAGGTGTACTCAGTACATCTTTGTGAGTGCTTGCTGTATGCTAGGGACTATGATTGCCCTCAGCTCACGGAACTAAACTAGATATGGTCCCTAATAATTGCTTACAGATATAGACAAGAAGCCCAACTCTTGTAATATATTATGACAGTTATTGCATTGGATGTGGGTCATGTATATTATGGGCATCACAGGAAAGAACATAGAGAAGAATAAATAATTCTACCTGATTTGGGGTAAGTGTTATTAGAATCTTTCTAAAGGCAGTAATATGAAATCAGAATTTTTTTTAGAGAGTGGGAATCACTAATAAAAATAGTAATAGGATTTTTGGCAGAGGGAATAGTTTAAAGAGAGAGATATTTGAGTATCTGGTTTTAGGGAATAGATGAAGAGTTCTATTTTATAAATATTTAATTAGTATAATTAATATTAACATCAATATCATTAATATGAATATTGTGTTAATAATGCTAATAATGATGGCAATGACAATGTAACATTTATTTGGTATAGCTTCATGCCAGATATTGTGCCAAATATTTTACATATACGAACACATTAGTCCTCTTCACAACCTAACAAGATATATACAATTATTATGAGGAATCAGGGATACTCTAGGTCATGGAGTTGAGATTCAAGCCCAGTAGGTTAAGGCTCTACTCTTGAATAGTTCACACAATTTGGACCCAGCTACCATGAGATTCTAGTTGGAATGTCTAAAAAGCAGCTGGTATGTAATATAGTATGTTTTCGGACCTGAGGAGTGAGGTTAGAGTCATAGCTGTAGTAGTTATCTGCCTTTAGGTTGTGGTTAAAACTGTAAATGTAAGACCTTTTGTTTTACACCTATCCATAATAGTGATTCCAAACAAGGGAAGATCATGAGTGGACTTTAGAAATCACCCTAAAATTGTAGCTAAATGCCACCATGTACAGTGTGAGTTTTTCTGGGCGAGTGGGTTCATAGTATTTAAAACATCTTAAAGAAGACACATGATTCCACCACTCCTTCAACATTTTAAGAACCTTTGATATGGATTGAGAAGAGATCAATATTTACAATAATTTCTGGAATTCTTGATCCTGAAAAAAACTCTGGGGCTGACTATGCTGTATTGGATTTGCAAAGAAAATGATGAGTAGGAAAACCCATCAGGACAAAAACTGGTGGAAGGGTGAAATCTGGTACATAGAATCCTAGAATGGAATATCTTGGAATATTTCATTCTCACTTACCTGAAACTTTCTTCTTTGTAATGGGGCTTCACTAGGAAGATAGGTATCTCTCCTTCTTGGTCTTGGTCTGTTTCTGTCCTAAATGTGCCCTTTGCTTCAGATACAATCTGGAAATTTATCACCTCTTGTTCTCAGTATGGGTAAAACTTTGGTCTTAGAACTGAAACTTTTATGTTTTTATCTTCCAGCCCTCATACTCTTACCTCTGGAAAATGGCCTTGTGTTTTGTGACCTAATATGAATGAACATAGGGGGAAGAGAGAGAGAGAAGACAATAAACAAATGAGCTAGTTATACTCTTAAATTATTTTCACTCTCCTGATTTCAACTTGGTTGCTCCCTTTTATCTCTTGAAGGAATTCAGGCTATTTGGCAGAATTAAGCACAGAAATGTCCTCTTCCTCCCTTATTTGTCATGTATTCAATTGATAATTTGAAGTTGATAATTTGGTGATAAGTTACATTTTTATATATTCTTTTTCTCTTATTTTAAGGCATTTTAAGAATCTATTTTAACAACTTTTGCAATTTCCCAGATAAAGCAACTATGAAATGTATCTAATTATCCTTGCTGGAAAAACAAAAACAAAAGCAAAAATAAGAACAAAGAGTAATTTGTTTTGATGCCTTGAAAATGACCCACAGATAAGCTTATATGTTTGATTGAGTGAACGAGGGTGAGAATTATGAATGCTTGAGGACAGAAAGAAAGTATGCCATGTTTCATTTCATGGTAGATGGGTATCAAGATTCCTGTGCTCTAAGTTTAAATCAGCATTTAAATCTCCTTTGCCATAGTTATGTCATTCTCTGGAAAAGTACTAATGGCAAAATTATAGTCTTTCTTCTTGTCAAAACGATCCCTTTGCCTTCACTAATGCTGAGTGAAGCAGCACAAAGTGTAGGAACTTGCAGAGGGAAACTTCTGAAGTCACTTGAGCTTGTTCTAACATGTTGCTTGTTGTGTACCAAGCCTATGTGGTCTAACAACGGGTGATACTTCAGAGACATCTCTATTGTGGTCATACTCAGTAAGAGGAGCATGTGATATTACGAGGCACGCCTTCAAGATGTTTTGGTCTGCTTTATTCTTCTTTGAGTTTACAGTCAACTTAACTCTTCTTTCCTCCACAGAAGATATAATGACCTCGATCTCTCTTTAAATCATGATTTTGGCATCTACCACAACACATCTTTGAAGCTAAGGTGTTTCTTCTTTGGCTGACTATTTTGAAAACAATTTCTAGCTGTTTTAACTTGGGTAGAGGTAAATCTATAAATTCTTAAGCCTTTGTAAAAATTTATACAAGAGAGATATGGAAAATTCTTTGTGGGTTGTTTGCTTCCCAATAAAAAGAGCTCGAATAAAATATTCTTGAACTTGTTTGATGAGTCAGTTTATATAATTTGTAAATAAGAATGTTAGCAACATTAACTTATTTTATATAGAACCATTCCTGAATTACTGGCATCTCATAGCACTTAGGCATTGTTGTTGGGGTTCAGTGTGTGAGTTCCTGAGCTAAACTAATAATTTGAATACCAGCTCCACCACATATTAGCTGTGTGACTTTGGGTAAGTCACTTAACTAATAATTTGAGCTAAACTAATAATTTGAATACCAGCTCCACCACATATTAGCTGTGTGACTTTGGGTAAGTCACTTAACCTCTTGTGTACCTTAGTTTTCTCTGTGGCCAAGTGATTAAGACAATAGTAGCTACCACATAGAAGTTGTTGTGAGCTTTAACTGAGTTAATACATACACATCTCTTACAAATGTCCCTGGTACAACTTAATAGCTAATATCTATTGATTTTTTAATATTCCTTTATGCTATAGCTCATAATGAAATAAAATTTTCTAGAGCTGTTTGGTGAACATTAAAGTTTCTGAAACTTTTAGCTAAATCTTATTTTTTATTTTAATTATATATATATTATGACTTCATGAAAAAATAAGAAAAGAAAAAAATAAAAAGATAAATATTCTTTCATTGTCTCCACTGCCACTGACCATTTCTAAACCACTGATAGAAGTCTGGTATATATTTTTCCAGACTGTTTTTATTCATGTACCCATGATTATATTAATACTATATAAATCCTTTTAAATGTTAGATCATTGTTTTATATAATTTTTGAAATTGCTTTAGAAAATAACAAGTTTACTTAGCACATTCTTTTCAGTTCATACATGCAGATCTGCTTTGTACTTTTAATTGTGACATACTAGTCCATAGAAGGTATGTATCATAAAATCTATCTCATGACTGCCATTTAGTTTGTCTCTAAATGTTTGCTATTTCGAACAATGCAGCCAATAACATTCTTATATATTCTTCAAAGATAAAAATTGACCCCTGAAGGCCAGATCAAAAATGCATGTTCATCTGGTTTAGGTTCTACATTGTTTAAAAAAATTTAAAAAATTTGAGTCAACACTAATAAATCAAAATAATTTAGAAGAATATCCAGTGTTTTAACTTATCTAAAAAAAAACCCCTAAAGATCAATAACCACTGTGTGGAGTGTAGCCTGATGCATTTATAAATTCATGCTTATTCCACCCACCACCATCCTTGCTCTCCCTATCACACTGCACTTGACTGCCTTTCCTCATTTATAGCACCTGTCTGGTTTTCATGGTCCTTTAAGTTTGTGATTCCTGAAAAGTATCCTTAATTACTTAGGCCAGTATTACTAAATGATAGTGTCTAAGTAGTGGATCTTCTGGGTCAAAGGTCAGAATCATGCTACATTTTTCTTAAGTACTGTGAAATTATTTTTAAGTTATATTGAATGTTTTTTCCTGTAGGCTCTCAGCTAGACCTAAATGCAACATAAATCAAGTAAGAAAAGTAAAAACTTTTGAGTTTCTTTGAATAACAGAAATTTAATCCAAGGATTTATAGACTGATATTTGGAGGTTGGATCAGCATGGGTCCTGGCAGGAAATAAAAATACATACTCGGGTGGGATCTTGAAGAAAATTAGTGGAGGGGCTATTTATAAAAGTGTGGGTGGGATTAAGAGAACCAATACAGTCCTGAATGAATTGGATAGGAGGGCTTCCTCTTATTTCAGCTATGAAGGTAAGATATACTTGATAAAGAGAGAATGTTTTCAGCTGGGCCCTTGCTATGCTATATATTCCATTACTAGTCTTATTTACTTAAGGAAGCAAAGGCTCCCTAACTGGGTAAATCAATTACATTAAGTGACCATTTATTGAATATCCATTGCCTTCAGAATAAAAGGTAAGTTACTGATCATGGCATAAAAGTGTATTCATGATCTGATTTCTGCCTGCTTTGGTATCACCACCTCACCTGACTTACCTTTATGGAATCACAGGATGATGTGCTTGTGCTTCTTTTTTTTTTTTTTTTTTTTTTTTTGTGTTTGTGCTTCTTAAACCCACTATTATGCACCGCTATTGTATACCTTTGTATGTTCTCTTACAGGGTCCTAATGTTCCTATCCTGCCATCAGGCCAGTGTTGAACTCTGATTATTCAAGACAAACTCTATTCATTTTTTTTCAAAAATTGCCAATTCTATACCAAATTCTCATTTGAAATGAAGGTAAAGATTTGTGAAGATAGCTGTTTTATAATGATTATATTTAGAATACCAAAAGCCATAAAATAACCCAACCATTAGAAGATAGTCTAGTGTATTTAATATGATGATTCCATTAAAATCATGTTTGCAAAAAGATTTAAAGTTTACCAAAAATATTTCGAGTTCGCTAGATTACTTAAAATGCTCATTATATTGCTGTCAAAAAACACAGCTTAAGATACAGGGTTAGCTCAATGACATGAAGAAAAAGTAGATGGAAAAATAATGGGAAAAAGTCTAAAATTTTTATCATGTGTAACTCTAGGTGGTGGTATTAGATTGCAGGTATTATTTCATTCTGTACTCTCCAATGTTTCAACAATTAACATGTGTTTGAGAATAAATAAATCAAACTTTTAAATAAATATCAGTATTTTGTTCTTTTCTTATGAAATTTTCTTGAACTATTCATCTTTAGCATTTATTACTCTATCTCCTTTGTATTATTTCTTTATTACTCATAGAAACAAGTAATATCATGAAAGTTATTTCTTTACTTGTGTGTTTCCCCACTCAGATAGAAAAATCTTTGAAGAAAAGGGCTGCTTCATATTTTCTCTGTATGATTAACACCTGTTACAGTGCCACATAGCACATGTTTGGAGTTCAACCAACATAGTAGGGACAGTATTACCTTTAACGAAATTAGCAATATTCTCTAAATTGCTCAAAATTCAATATTCTCAAAATTCTCTAAATTTCTGGCAAAAAGGAACAAGGCAATGTTTCCTGGATGATTTTCTTATAGTAGGCAGGCCCAATATCACTTGTATAAGACTTTAGGTTCTCATCCTAGCTCAAGACAACACTGTTATTTCTAAAATCATGAAACTATTAATATTACACATGAAAAGCCAGTGTTTCCCCTGAACTTTTTCCAGAATTGCTTCAAATACTTCACGTTACGTGTTTTTAGAAGAAACCTAAGGGAATTGTCATATTCTTTATCAGAGTTTCATTTATTTTTTCACATTAGCTAGTATTAATATTTAATTATTACTTTCCCCTCATTTTTTATTTTATTTTATTTTATTTTTTATTTTTTGAGACAGAGTCTTACTCTGTTGTCCAGGCTAGAGTGTCGTGGCATCAGCCTAGCTCACAGCAACCTCAAACTCCTGGGCTCGGGTGATCCTCCTGCCTCAGCCTCCCGAGTAGCTGGGACTACAGGCATGCGCCACCATGCCAGGCTAATTTTTTCTATATATTTTTAGTTGGTCAATTAATTT
This sequence comes from Lepilemur ruficaudatus, assembly GCA_963574885.1. NCBI lineage: Eukaryota > Metazoa > Chordata > Mammalia > Primates > Lepilemuridae > Lepilemur > Lepilemur ruficaudatus. The sequence goes on from CAUYRT010036582.1 coordinate 25,103, forward strand.
CTTTGTATTTTTAGTAGAGACAGGGTCTCGCTCTTGCTCAGGCTGGTCTCAAACTCCTGAGCTCAAATGATCCGCCCGCCTCGGCCTCCCAGAGTGCTAGGATTACAGGTGTGAGCCACCGTGCCTGGCCTCCCCTCATTTTTTAACAGAGAATAATGTATGCTTTTTCCTCAGAGGATATATGATATTGCATTTGCCAGACTAATATTCTCTTATTGATATTTAAGGAAATTTCTTAACAGCTCTACCAACTTCATGAGAAAAAAAGATCTTTATTTTTAGTTTTCCAGTGTTTCAATTTTAATTAATTAAATTTGTAAACTGAATAAAGCATTGCTGCTCCCAATGTGGGTGGGCATCATCCGTTCTGAATAGAACAGAAAAGGCAGAGGAAGGTTGAGTTAGCTCTGCCCGACTGTACAGCTGGGGCACCTTTCTTCTGCTCTTAGCCTTCTTGGATCTCAGGCCTTCAGACCCAGACTGAAATCCACACAATCAGTCCTCCAGCTTCAGCCTTCCAATTACACCACCAGCTTTCCTGGGTCTTCAGCTTGCAGACTGCAGGTCTTGGGACCTCTCAGCCTCCATGATTACACGAAATATATTAAGGTTATGTATATTATGTTATGTAAAGTCTAACTTACTATGCCTTATGATAAATCTCTTCCTAGGGATATGTACATAGTATATGTCCTATATATATCCTATTTCTATTACATATCATATATCATTTATAATATATGTTATATAATATCTATGATATATAATATCTATGATATTTACAATATATTATATATATATCTGCTACCTATACTTCCTATCTATCTATCCATTCCTCCTATTGGCTCTGAAGAATGCTGACTAATTCACAAAGGAGCCAGGGTGAGCAAATTCACTGAGACATTAATTTTCAAGACATTTGTAAAGCATCGTTAGTTGAAATTCTGTGTGTGTGTGTATATGTGTGTGCACATGCATGTGTATCTAGGGCCACATCCTCTATTTTGGGTATCAGTAGTCCTTGTCTACACTGCTGAAAAGGGATCATCTGCAAAGAAAAATTCAGATGGGCTGAGCAGATTTGTGAAGGCAGCTGTTCATGATACCCTCTCCCTTAAGCCAGCAACACTAATGATGGCTAACACTTTGCATTTTCCCAAGATTTTATTAGTGTCAGCTCATTTAATTCTTAAAACAACCCTATAAGGTTGATGCTATTATTATCACTATTTTACAGATAAAGAAACTGAGACAAAGATGAATTAAGAAACTCGTTTACAATCATATGATTAGTAATGAGTGAACTACTCGTTAAATCACACCTTCCTGGGCGTTTTGTAAAACACTTTTAAATGACCACAATCCTCCCTCCCAAGTTTTCTTGATCTATTTAATTTTGGTGCACTTCTGGTTTTTTTCCAAATTCTTTTCTTTCTCCTTTGCTTAATTTTTATTAATATATTTCTCTTATAGAATTTTATTCCCTTAAATTATTAACTGAAATTCTTAAGTTATTATTGGAATTCCAAAGATTTCCAAACCTATTTAGCTGTTTTCTATTCTGTCTCTCCTTTCTTCCTTCCTTCTTTCCTCCTGCCCTCCTTTTCTTACCACACATCTATCCAATCATCCACTCAATCAGCTATTTAAGTTGTTTAGTGGAGAAGACAGATATTGAACAAATTTTATCAAGATGAGTAACAAACATGAGCAGAAAATGATGATTCAGGTTTATATATAACAGTTGCAGAAGAAGGAAGAACTATGGGACCATATAGTGTAGAGGACACAGTTGAATTAAGAAACTTGTTTACAATCATACAATTAGTAACTAGTGGACTACTGATCAAATCACACCTTAATTTAAGAGAAAGGAGTTAATTATATCTCTGGATCTAAGGAAGGCTGCTCTTAGGAAATGATGTTTTACCTGAGCAACGAGGCATTGAAATGCTTTAATTAGGGATTGGATATGAGGAGTGAGTAAAAGAGAGGAGCCAAGGACTATTCTCCAAGTACTGGCTTGGGCACTCATGTCAATGCAAATGCTATGACCATCACATCTTGAAAAACGGATTTTGAGGTGTCTGTAAGGCATCTCAAGAAGAGAAATGGACCACATATTTGGGTATACGGGTCTGAAGTTCAGAGAAGATCAATCCAGACTAGGGGTTAAATAAATTGTAGACATGGAAATATGAGAGATCATTTGGGGAGGTGTGTGGGGAGAGAAAAGCATGGAGTATTGAGGATAATGCTGATAAATTTCAACTTTTCAGAAATGGGTAGACAAAGAGTAGCCAACAAAGAGGCCTTGGTAAGACAGCTAAAGAAGTAGATGGAAAATCAGGAGGGTGTATTGTCTCATCATGGAGTAAAAAGTGCGTTTTTTAAAGGAGGAAGTGGTTAACAAGGTCAAATGCTATTGCCAGGTCAAACAAGATAAAACTGAGAAGGAGTCAAGGAGTCAGTGGTACTTAGAGATGTGGATGGAGATTATCGGCTGTCTCAGCAAGAATCGTTTCAGTGGAACAGAAACCTGCTTTGAATGAGTTAAAGAGAAAAAAGGAAGTGAAGAAATGGAGATGTTAATTGTAGATAATCACTTTGAGAATTGCAGCTTTCAAGAAGATGGAAAAGATAGAGTTGAAGCTAGAGGAGTGTATGGATGGTGAATTTTTTTCTTTTCTTTCTTACATTTTATAATGTGATTTTCTGTATTAAGTTTGTATACTGAAGTGGAGGAACCAGTGGAAAGGGACATTGTAGCTAGGAGGAGGAAGGATGGAGGTAATTAAATATGAGAGAACCACAGCAGGTGAGGCTGGATGAAATTTATTAAAGAATTTGCCTTAGTGAAGAAGAGGGACAGCTATTCCATTTCAGTTAAGAAATGTGCAAAAATAAAGGACAAAAGGGGGCATGATGAAGGTAAATTTATAAATTTGGTGACAGGAAGCCAATGGAGTACATCTTTCCCAGAAAACATGGGCTTTCAGTGAGGAAGTCCACTGACAGAGGACTGCAGTAGGAAGGCTAGAGGTTTGAGAAGAGGGTAAACGATTTGGAGTTGCTATGGTCCGAATGTTTGTGTCCCTCCAAATTCGTATGTTCAAATCTACTCACCCAGGTGGTGTTATTAAGAAGTGGGGACCTTGGGAGGTGATTAGATCATGAGAGCAGAGCCCTCATGGGTGGGATTAGCCCAAGGGGACTTGTTTTGCCCCTTCTGCCATGTGATGACACAGCCAGAAGGCGACATCTGTGAAGAAGAGAGCCCTCACCAAACACTGAATCTGCTCGCGCCTTGATCTTGGACTCCTCAGCCACCAGATATGTGCAAAATAAATGTTTGTTGTTTTTAAGCTACACAGTTTATGGTATTTTTGTCATAGCTGCCCCAAATGGACTGAGACAAGAGTCATTATTATGACTCTATAGTCCTATGTTGGATTAGGAAACATACCATAACAGCATTTTCAATGTGTCCTTAATTTAGAGTTTATTAAACCTGGTTTTGCCTCTCAACCATGAAAATCTTCAACAAAGAGAACATTCAGTGAAAGAATAAAAAGATTTTTTTCATTGAATTTGCCTCCTGTTTCATTTCTAACAAGTTTCTGAAAACTGCTTTAATTTCTGTGCAACTATTATTGCTCTTGCTCCTGGTTTCCTTGGTGGTTTGTTCTCTGCAATACAGCAATTGCTATTAATATAGAGAGAGTTAATATCACAGTCACTGATGTGGACTTCTGAGGGGAGGGAGTCCTTGCAACAGCAGACAAGCCTGTCTGCAATGAGCACCCAATTTTCATGAAACTTCCTTGGCTGTAAGAAATGAGAAAGAAAAACTAAAATTAACGGAATCATGAATCTGCAGGAGACCTTGGGGAATCATTTGTTAAGTGCTATGAATTTTTGGGAGCATGGATTTTCTTTGACCTTCTTTGATCTCTGTGTTCTCTATGCCTGGCACATAGTAATCATAATAATGCTACTATGTGCCACCGATTGTTCTAAGTGGTTTGCAGAAGATAACTCATTTAATCCTTACAAAAACTCCTGTGAGGTAGCCCCTATTATTGTCCCTGTTTTAGAGATAAGAAAACCGAGACACAGAGAGGTTATGTGTCTTATCCAACATCACACAGTTAAAGTTAGGGCTCCAATTAAGTCCCAAGCAATGTGGCTGTAAAGCATGTGCTCTTACAAGTACTCAGCGCTTGGTGAGTTGATTAATGCATGCCTTGTTGCCTTTGTTCACCTAGCACAATCTAGCATTCTAATTTTACAGCTGAGGTCCAAAATCTTGTTCAAGATTGACCGAGGTCATTCCATAAGTGACAGAGCTAGTATTTAACTGCAGCTATTTTGACTCCTTGTCTTGTTCTTTTTCCACTATGCCATAATTGCCTCTGTGTTTTAATTCATGTCTGGTGATTCCCTTTTGCCCTGAGTTTTGTTTGCGCCTCCAGTTTGTGTACCTCCTGCTCAGTAATGATCTAATACTTACTGTGTGGGCTTCAGAGTTTATTTGATTTGGAGCAACTTAAACGGCCTGTTGGCAAGGTCTAAATATAAGATTGTGAATACAGGGACAAGGACGCATATTTCTGGCCTGAAGAGATCTTTCAGGCCATGGTAAAATGCTGCAAATTATTGGCAACAGTTGGCATAGCTAAAATGGATTCTTCAATTCTGAATGTTTGTGGTATGTCACCTAAATTTATATAAAAGGAGGAACTGCAGAATTATGGCAATAAAGTTTAATATTTGTAATGCTTTATGCCAATATAGGAAAGTGAGATTTTTAGTTTAAAAAATGAATTAATTTTGCAAGAGTTCTGCTTTGACAATCATACATGAGGGTCATTATTCCGCACAAAGCGTGCACCTTGCAGTGTTTGGAATAGGCTGCATTTGTTGCTACCTCCCTTGTTTCCTCACAACATCCTGTGTTGTGACTGGGCAATACATTTTGCTACACTGATTTGACTGAGGGAGAAACCACAGCATGGTGTGGTTTAAATGACTCATTCAGTCTTGTAAAAGTGGTCTGTGTTAGAGCCAAACTTAGGATTTGGATCTTCCATCTTGAATGCCATGCTTTGTGTTAAACCGCATGGTGTTCCAATATATCATTTGGCCCATTTAAATCGCATGGATAATTCATTTTTCAACACCCTGGTGATACATCATCTTAGCTGTCATTTCCATTAGCTGCTTACACACCTGCATGTAGCTCACACCAGGCTCCCTTTCTGCCTGTTCTGACATCACAAGTGGTGCTCATTAAGCATTAGAAAAACAGTTTAAACAACAACAACAACAACAGCCCTTCTTTGTTCTGTTCTGTGTTTTATTTCTGGTTTCTGCTCTTATGGAATTTAGTACCACTCAATTATACAATGCCTGTCTAGGGGGACTTCTGTTTTCTTGCAAACTTTCAGAGCCTTTTCCTATAGGAGAGTAAGGCTTGTGCATTCATCTTCAATGGAGCTTTGGAGAGAACAGGAAACTTTTGACAACTATCTTGGTGAAGTAGCACAAAGGAGCCTGTGGCGAGACCCAGGGTACAACCCCCCACCCCATGACAGATTGTCTGTTTTCAGCTTAGCTTTGCCACCAACACATTCTTAGGCGGAGGGGAAATAAGAAACTGTGTTCTCAGAGTCCCTTCCCCATATGGTTCCTGTTTAGTGTCTGCCAATGAGAGGCATTCACATGAGAGTTGGAAGACAGAAGAGAAGTAAAAATTGAACAGAGGAGAGACTGATCCTGGGTTCATAATTCCATGCGTTCGACAAGTATTTATCAAAATCCTACGTGTGACAGGCAATACATTCCAGCAATACAGCTTTATTCTCACAGAGTTCACATTCTATGAGCGGGTTAGAAGAAAAAAAAAACCCAACAGGCAAATAAAATATAAATATCTATTTCAGATCCTGATCAGTGTTATGAAAACAAAAATATGATTGATCGTATATTTTAGAGAGGGTATTAAGAATAGAAGAAATTTTGTTCAGAGATATGCTAAAGCTCCAAAGGATGTTCTGAAATTGATGTCTTCAGGGAAATTTCAACTTTCTAAACTTCTCTGAAATATTTTTCTTGTCGATTGTTCAAGTTTCAATTTAATTGGCTATTGCTGTTCATGCTGTTATCAGTGGTTTCTTTACATACTGTTTATTGGCGTGCCCGGTGCAGTTGCTGAACACTGGCTGTCTTAGTCTATTTTCTGTAGCTTATAACAGACTCTGAAACAAGGCAATTTACAAGAAAAATGAGTTTATTTCTTACAGTTATGGAGGCTGGGAAGGTCGAGGGGCCGCATCTGGTGAGAGCCTTCTCGCTGGTGGAGAGACTGAAGATTCCTGAGGCAGTACAGGATGTCACGTGGTGGCGAGGAGATTGAGCGTGCTAAATCCTAGCTCATGTCTGTCTTCCTCTTCTCATAAAGTCACCCATTCCCTTCCCATGATAATCCATTAACCCATTGATCCATTAATCCATGAATGAATTATTCCATCCATGAGGGCAGCCCTTGTGATCTAATTACCTCTTTTAAAGGCCCACCTCTCAATACTGCCACATTGGGGAATAAGTTTCAACATGCCTTTTGGAGGGGACAAGCAAACCATAGCACAGGCTATTGTGATCAGAGTGATGTCTTGATCTCTCTTTCGAGACGCTGTTTCTTTGGCTTCTAACAGTCTGTCATACTCTTCCTTTCCATAAAACCTGCTGGTTCAGGAAAGAAATGGAATTTCAAGGGAGCCATCATAAGTTACCAGAGGGAACTATGATTATGTTTCACAGATTGTTTTCATAAGTTTTATATGGATTTATTAGCATGCTTTCCCCAGGTCAGCTTTGTCTTTTACATTATTAAATTCCACAGGCATGTAGCATAATAAGCATGTATCTGAATTTATCTGGAGAACATTCTGGATTGACTCAAATGTGAGAGATTTAACCCAAGATCTCTCTGTCTCTCTCCTTAGGAAGTGATGAGCAAGCATGGGGCCTTACTTCTGCAGGCAGAATCGAGCACTCTCCTTTGGAGATTGGCTTTGATTTATGATTAAGTGCATAGAGTATGTCCTAGGGCATCAGGCTGTAATTGCTCTCCTTCAAAGTAAACTGTTGTGCCCTTATCCTTCATATAAAGGGGAGCTGCATAACACTCTGTGTTTATTTAGCTTAGGATTTATTTCTTTTGAAAGGATTACATCCTTTGTTAAAACATTCTTTTCACTGGGGATGGAGATTTAAAGAATAAAGACGCCTTGGTCTTAGGAAGCTACTTTTTTTTCTAATTCTACTTACCTGTAGAATCCTTTTATTTAAAAAAAGCCCACGTCTTTTATGGCATTTGTTCACTTTGAGACCAATAATAAAAATTATTTTTCTTCATTCTCCTTCTCTCACCTTTATTACCTGACACCATAGCTTCCTTGTCTTTCACATCAAATCAAGGTTACGTGCTTAAATCTGCTGGGAAAAATATGACTTCAGCTTTTACAAATAGGAGTAGAGAGGGTTGGGTTTTGGTCTCGGCTCTGTACTTGATACTTTGGTAACCTGAGGCCAGGCACTTATCTCATATATGGGGATCTGAGTCTCACTGCCTTGTCTGTGGAAGGGGAAAATCTTATTAGAACATTAGTTCTTAAACATTGTCTTCTCAGGACCCCTTTACACTCCAAACATACTTAGGGTCCTGTAGAGATCAGACACATCAACAGCTTTCCTGGTTTCCCAGCTTGCAAATCACATACTATGGGACTTCTCAGCTTCCATAATTACCTGAGCCAGTCGCCATAAGAAATCCTCTGTTATCTATCTGTAAATATCCTATTGGTTCTGTTTCTCTGAAGAACTCCGTATAAATATTAAATAGATATTCTTCAACTACATGAAGTAGTTTTCGCAGTGTAACATGTTGATAGAAGCTGTGTATGTTTTCTTAAAAGAAAACCTCTATAAAGCCATGTTTGAACAAATTAGTCTGGAATTAAGTTTTGAGACAAAATTAACAGTAAAAACAAAGTAAAAAGAAGGGAAATCAGTTCCTTGGATCCCTTCTTTTGATGAATCTCCTTGATCCCTCTTCCCCCCTTTTTTTCCTAATTGTTCATAGATTCTGGAAAAGTGAATCCTCTTAAGCAGTGTTCTCCAAAGTGCAATTGATGAAGAGGATCCATTGTAGAAATGGATAGAAACCATGTTAGAATTCTTGTTTCTGTTTTTCTCTTTCTCAGAGAATAATCTAAATTGTGCAATCAGGGCTAGAGAGGCAGTTCAGTGATGGTGAGACTTGGGTTTATTATGTCTCGTTATTCTGCCATCTTCAAGGTGTTTCTCTCATTTGCACGGTTAAAGATAGTTGAGTGCTCTACTCACCTTTTGGCCACCAAAGAAAGAAGATCTGAGGAAGAGGATGCTATAATCAGGAAGTATCTTTTTTCATTTAACACATTGACTGCCACGTGAGTTGTATTTAACTCATGCTAGTTTTGAGTCCAGGGGCTCGTTAAGATCTCACACATCTCTTCACCTTGGGAGCCACAAGAACTATTTTTCAAGTTGCATATAACTCATGCACAGCAAACAATAAACAATATTTTTTTATTAAATTAAAAAGGATCATTTTGTTTTCAAAGTTTTTATTCTATTTTCCTAATAAAACACCAAGGCCCCATGGGAAAAAAAATTCTAGTGTGACAGTCAATGTGTTAAACTCACCTCTCATTTGCCAGAATTTCTTTCCAGGGCCACATAGGGGCAAAGAGAATTTTTCTTCACCTCCTTCTGAAGGTTTGGTAATTTATGTCTATAAAAACAAATGGACAATAGGTTAACAGGAGAACAGGCATACGGGCACATGTGTGCATGGAAGCTACACAAAATATGAGACTCAAAGAATGACCATAAAAATGAAATTTTAATATCATGCAGAAACTGATATGGGATTGGGGCTTCTGGGGGTGGGTAGTGAAAGGTTATAGAAAGGAGGTTATAGAAAGAAAGGAAGACACATGTGGGCAAGCTTGTCTTGTTATAAAATCTCCTAATGTAACACTCACCAGAAGAATAGGTGACCACCTGTGATAATCCTTCTTTTGAATAGGTGTCAGGACTTTTTGTGGCTTTAGGCAGACAATGGAGCCTCAGAGAAAAACTTCTGCTTGCATCCACTTTACCTTACTAAGGTAGAGGACAGCTTTTCAGAGCTCTTCCTGTCTGCAGTTCTCTGAATTACCAATTCTAAATATGCCAAAGAAGTATACTCTGGGGTGGCATATTCTGGTCTTCCACAGTACCCCTTTTGAGACTTTATTTCCAGAATCCTTCACATATTAAAATTTCATATCAGTCTCTTAGTCCTGAGAATAAGCAAGTTCAGTCCTGAGGATAGGTCGGTTCGGTTAAACAGTTGTGTGTCATTTCAGGAGGTGCGGTCGTAGAAGGATTCCCGAAGTTAGGCCTCTATATGGTCAAACATATGGGTATTTAATAAGATCAAATTGTAAGGAAACGAGAGAAAAACAAAGTTTCATGTTTGCAGTCTAAAAACTAACTTTTGAGTCTGGAGGGCAGCCAGCTGAGATTTCTAGAGGTTGGCTCGAAGCATCTTCAGTTCAAGTGGAAGCAGGCAGTGGCAAACTGACAGATTTTCCTGATTTTCAGTTTGAATCCAAACTGATGTGCTAATTTCTCTGGAGTCTATTTATCAAGTTGACCAGTTTTAGCTTCCAGGGCTTCACAAAAAGAGGCAGTTTTATTTTAATGATTACAAGTCAGAAAAACGGGAGAAAATTTGGAAACATTAGTTTGGAGACTTGGAGCCAGGAGAGAATTCAGGATCCAGTCCAAATTGCAGGTAGAGAAAAATCTGAAAAACAAATAAACTATCTCTCCTAGCTAGTAAGTTTAACAACAACAAAAGTAAAACCAATAAACAGGATTAGAATCTACTAACAATTGTACTAGAGTTTTCGTCTGAAACTTAATTTTTCTTTCTTTAGTTACCTTCATTTTTAGAAAAGATAATCATAGTAAGACCAATTCATTTGCAAAATGAATTTAGTTTTATTAAGTTTGGCCTGATTATTTACATAAAGTATGGTAAGAATAGTGACTGACAATACAGTCTCTTTTTAAATTTGTTTTGTTGAAACTTATTATAAGGAATCTCAGATTAATCGTTCTGTTACAAACAGAACAGATTCTTGATAAATTTATGCAAATAACTATATTGTCATACAGTGAGAATACTCATGAATAGTTTTCATATTTTGAAGGGATTGGGCAGGGAGAAAAAAAGTAAACATTTTAATTCTATTTACCAAGTTGTTACAAACTATAGAAAATTTAAAGTTTCTTTAAATCCCGATAACAACGCATAAAAAAATCAACAATGTTTCAAACAAAACTAAAAATATCATAATCCTTCATCAGTTATGGATCATATAATTGTTTCTTTTCTTCTTATTAGAGAATTAATGAGCTCTGTAATGAAATCTGTACTCATAAAATTTGAGATTGGGTTAGCACTTTCATTTTGGATTGATGCTGGGTTAACAGTTTTATGAATCCATATTTTTTTTCATTAGAGTTCTAGAAATCTTACCCAGTCCAATGATATGATTTTAAAATCATTAGAAAGTATTTCAGAGCCTTTCCATTAATTTTTCAAAGAAGCAATTTTATACTGTAGTTGATTGCAAAATGTTTTAAGAGAAGAATCAAAACTATTGTCTGTGGATGACAAAGAATTAGAATGACTATAGTTAAAAATCAGATGAGAGTTCATTATAAATAGCCATGGGCAAGGAAATTTTGTTATTTCTGTGACCTACAACATTTTAACATAATAAACATAACTACGACTGATAACATAATAGATTTCTGTGAATTTCATACAACTTTTAGAATAGCAATAACATACCCGTATACATATAACTCAAAGGATGTTAAATATCATTTCTAATTTGACAATTCTTCCCATCTAATTTAACATATCAAATGGACCTAACTGGTTTAATATCTCACTTTTGGACTTACAGGAATTCTTCTGGAATGTCCAAAAGTTAGTTTGAGATCAAAAAGACTTAATTTTGACTTGGGGAAATTTTTCAGAAATAAAGCTTCAAAATGCTTCATCAAAATAAGATCATAAATTACTGTAAAATAATAGTTATTCATTTAACCAAAGTGATAATTCAAATATTTTAAAGGCAAATACAGGAAGTTAGATAGTTGTAAAAAAAACCTGTACTCATTAGAAAGGAGACTCAGTTTCTCCAAGAATCAAAAAACAGCATGAGGCACATAGAGTCTCTCTCTCCTCTCCTTTTTATTTGTTTGCAGTTCACTCAAAAAGATAAATAAAAATATTTTAATATCGCTTATCAATGCTACACAAAAATGTTTAAAAGACAAGGACAAATTCTAGTTTTGTATCAATGTCCTTTTACTATTAAACCTCATTTTTAGAAAATCTTATAAATAATTTCTTTCTAATCTTAGTCAACTTGATTATATATAAAATTCCTTTTATAAGATTCATCTTTCATAAACCATTTACAACTTTCTTATTGATTCAGTTTCATCTATATTAATTACTCCTTCCTTTATGCATTCTGAAATAAACTTTAAATACTCTCTAAAATAGACAAATTACTTTTTTCCTCAACAAAAACAAACATCTTCATGCCTTCTTAATAATGTTATTAATCAAAAACACATCTTATTTTATTTCTACTTTTAGGATACAAAATTGTTTCCTTTATTTTTAGTAATTTTAATTACACATATTCATTAGAATTTTAACTCTTAGTAGCCTTAATTTCTAATGAAACCTGAAAAGTAAGCAAATTTGAACTTTGTAACATACTGACAATTATGAGTACACATTTCATAATTTCTCAAAATATATGTTTGCTTGCAGTACAATTTTAAAATGTGAAATAGGACATGTTTACTTGCAAACCCAAATATATTTTGTCTTTTGTAAAATTTAACATGTCAAAGCAAATAAACTTATGTTGAGCAATTAATGTTTCAATTTTTTTTTTATCTTATTCGGAAATGATCTAGATATTCAATGAATATCCATCATTTAATTTGAGAAATTGTTTTAAAGCTAACATATTACAAAACATAATTATTGTTAAAAAACACATTTATAAACATTTATCCCACTTATATGTATTTAATTTACTTGTTCGTCTGAAAATGAAACAAGACATGAAATGAAACTAGTTGTTATATAACTCTGTTAATCATTTTTATAGCTCATGTAAGAACCTTAAAGTTAAATACATTCAGAATACATAGTTGTCTTTATTAAACCAACAATATTAACTTAATCTTATTTATTAAAGTTTTATCCGAGTCACATGCAGTTGAAAAGCATTTGTGTTAGTTTCCATATTTTTAGTAGTTTTAGATTTTTAGTTTTATTAGGGCTCATTTATCTTCAAGTCAATTTGAAATTCCTTCAAGGGATTTTATACCATGTAGACAAAACATATACCATATAGGTACACATGTATAAACACACACAGAAGTAGAGAAATTCAGTCAATTGACAAGTTTCCATGGGAGAAACAGGATCCAAAAGAGACAACAGAGGCCTCAAATCTATCTATCTATCTATCTATCTATCTGTCTGTCTGTCTATATATACACATATATATCTGTATGTGTATATATATATTTTACATCTATACAGATATATATAAAAATATATATATATATAGTCAAAATATCAACCTTTAATTAAGCCAATTTCTAACCACAAAGCTCTTTTTAAGAAATTCTTTAAAATATCTTATTATCAGGTTTTAGCCTGGGCAAACAGCAATATTAAGTTCTATTTTTTTTTTCCTTCCAGGAATCATTTCCCTGAAATTTGCGTTTTAAAAGGGGTGGTTTCTCAAGTAAGACTGATTAGGAAAGTTATAACTCAAAAGCAAAGAAGACGAATGCAAGTTTTTCCATGATGAAATTTTTGGGGACATATTTGCCTAGTTGAGGTCTAGGGTAATTCTTTTCCTCTTTTTTCTTAAGGGTAGAATCGTCCCATTTCTAATGCCCTGATTTTTTTTTTTTTTAATATCTGCAGGCATCCTGAGATAAATAACTGTGGTTTGGAGGTTCAAAACAACATGTAGGTGGGGCTTTAAATTGCTTTCAGAGGCACATTCCTGTTATTGTAAAGATATAACTTGTCAGACAAAGACAGTTGCTTTTAATTCCCCTAAGAACTGCGAGGCAGCCTGAATGATGTCTAGGGGTTGACCTGTCCATCTAACTGTATCATCTTTAATTTCCTCTTTTATATCAGGGATTATATTTCCAGCTAAGATGAAAATCAAGAGATTTCTCTGCTCTGAATTTAAAACTGTTTGCCTTGGAAATGTTTTGATAAATTGTTACCTTTTTTCCCAGAGATTATGTTTCCATTTAGCTTAAGATAGAAGGCTGAACAAATAAAACAACAAAAAAGCTCCTATCACAGTCTAAATAGGAACCAAAATTTTAAATCAATAGTATACCTTCAAGGGATCTGAGACCAGAAGAAATAAACATACACAAGATGAAAACAAATAAGCCTTTATGACTTAATCAAGGTCTTCAAGGAGGAGGCAAAAGAGATTCCAACCCTTTTAAAATTCAGGCCACTCCCATAGGCGGAGAGAAAGAAAAGCTTAGACAGCAGTTGGTACTCTAGCTTGCATTCCTGTCTGACCATATCGTTGGGGTTCCCAGCCTTTTCGTTGGCTGCCTGCACATGAAGGCCCAATAATCCACGCACCCCAGATAGATGGAAACTAAAAATGAGACAAAGAGGAAAACAAAAGCCGTTCATGGGAGAGAAAAGGATTGCTAACAAACAGGTACCTCAAAAGCCACAATTCATACAAATTCCAAACAAATATTTCAAACTAATTCTTATAACGTAAATGTTTCTCTCCCAAGCTAAAGTAATTTACTGAGGAAAGGAATTTATGGTGAGTTCAAAGGACTTTACTTCTGCTTTAAATCCTATTTTTATTTAATTGGGTATGGAGACTGTCTAGTTAACTCCCTGAATGTTTATATTTCAAAGAGATGTCAAAATTTACATGTCCAAGAGACTGAGAAAGGCCTGGAGATTCAGGCTGAAGTTTCTTGTTTAAATTAGATTTTTCCATAGGTACCAATAGGACAAACATTTAAGATGAGAGCTCTCCAAATTTTTTTTCTTCTTGATATAGCCAGTTTATTTATTCCAAAAGTGATTCAAATCGATACAAGAATTAGTTTACATATGTGTTTTCTCCTGCTAATCTAAATTTGGAAAGAAAAAAGAGACAAAAAGACACTCTTACCACCTTACTCACCTTGTCGGACTGGGCATTACAAGCAGGAGGGACCTGAGAGTTGACCTTGACGGAAGATTTTACCTTTCTTTGCCAATTTTTGTCAGCTGTGCTGGCGTCCCTTTTGTAGGCTCTGAAATAAGCAGAGTGATTTGTTCTCCTGCTTGGCTCACGAAAACTATGGGGGTGAAGGGAAAGTTCCTTCCCCCTCTTCTGAAGGATTGATAATTTGATTCTATAAAACAAACTGACAGATTAAATGCGAAAAAGCATACAAATTTATTAGGTGCATATGAGTGTACGGGAACCACACAAAATATGAGACTCAAAGAACATCCAGAAGAATGAAGTTTTTAAACCATACAAAAGGGAGGGGGCTTGGGGCTCCTGGGGAGATGGTGATGATGGGTTATATAATAGAAAGGTGAGGGCAGGAAGTGCATGTGGGCAAAAGTTATCTTGGTATGAAATCACTTAGGTAACAGCCATCAGGAGAATAGGTGACTGCCTGCAGTCATCTCTGTTTTGGAGAGGTGGCAGATCTTTATCTGTCTTTAGAGAAACTTTTGCTTGCATCCACTGTTTATCTTACTAACTAGATAGTATAAATTTTGAGTTATTTTTGTCTACAATTCTCTGAATTATCAACTTGAAATATGTCAGAGAAATATATTCTATTGTGGCGTACTCTGGCCTCTCACACCATATCCAGCTGCAAGGAAAATGAGAAATGTTACTATTAACTACATGTCCCATGTGTCCCGCTACAATTTGGTGACTCACTGAAGAAGAGGGGAGAATAATGAATGTTGGTGATATGTATCTGCTATGCCATAATATTTAGAAGGATTCATAGTTTTAAAATTTGGTTATGCATTTTTCTTTTACAAAATGTGACAGCCCCAAAGTAATAAGCTTACTATGATTACTAACAGCTTTTGATATTGTGCAACACAAGAAGTTATGAAAATCTATACATATTTAATATTCTCCTTTAAGCTGTTGTTATGAAAGGAATAAAAAAAACCACATATGTGTTTTTTGGGTATTTTGGAAAACTATCCTTGGAATTATGTGTATTTTGTTGCTAAATAGCATGTAAGTGAGTTTCCTATTAAAGAATGTCTCATTTTTGCATGCTTAAAAACATAAATAGAATTTTTTAAATATTTTAAAAATATTCCAAAGCAGTTTTAATAATTTTTAAATTTATTAAAAATAGAAAATAACATATTTTTAATTTGGATAAATTAATTTTTCATTAATATGTGATAAAATGAAATTTTATCAGCTGAATTAAAACCCAAAACTTTTGAATATCTATAGGTGGGAAGGAAATATGGCCAACAATGCACTTCTTCCATTGGTATGTACATGACCTTACAAGGTTTCTTTTTAAGTTAAGATAGATTTTAAAATTAGATATCAACAACAATTAAATTATTATATTTATTAAAGCACTAATTGTTTCCCATTAATTTTGTGTTAATTTTGTATCATCATACCATGATTAATATATCAGTAATGTACTAAAATAAAAATATTCACAAATATTATTCATTTAATACTTCATTTTTATTTGATGTATGTTTTTACATATTTATAATTTATGTAACTTAATGGTGTGGTTGTATATGTCTATTCAGCATAAACCAACCAACCAACATATGAGGAGTATACTTAAATTAATTTTAGTGATACGGTGGATAATCAAAAAGGTTTGGAGAGTGGTGATTTCCAAAATGCTATACTTGCATCATAGGGATGTAGTTTATATTTTTAAATGTAGAAATAAGAGAAATATGGCATACTAATATTTAATGTGTGGATTGACACTGGCAAACTCATATGTTGTGTTTGTGAGACAGTCCCAAGGTATCTACTCTAGTTTCTGGACTAGAAACAAGAATTTAGATGCTTTATGAGCAGTTTTTACACTGTGTCATGAGCATCCTGAGGGACTAGTAGAACTAGTTTCTTGGACCTGTGGTCTCAGCCTCCAGCAAACTCTCCCATATCAATGTCCAGTGTTACAGAGAGCAAGTTGCTAGCCAGGGAAATGCACCTCACTCCATTTTGCATATATTCCTACTTCTTATCAGTTTGCCTAACTGTTGTGAATCAAAATTTTGAGTTCCTGGTAGTAGGATTAGCAAGGGTATTGAAGACAGGGTTATGCTTAATTTTATTCACCCAACAGGAACAAAGGTAAGTATTTTGCCAATGCCTTAAGTGTATGGGTCAAGAATTTTCAGTCTTTGGGTGGGAAAATTGGGCAAGAAATGACCTCCATTGTAGCCCAGAGAGGGTGTGTGTGTGTGTGTGTGTTCATTTGTTTTTGTCAAAAATCAACGCAGTGGTACTTTGCTATGTCTTGGCTATGTCTATAAAGTTATCATTTTCTTGGCCATAAAATGGATTACTTTTCAAACTCTTATAACTTGTTCTTTATGCCACCTGGAGATATCAGTTTCCCATTATTTTTCCACATTAACTTCTGGTTTACATTTTCCTGGACTACTTTTTTCCCACGACAGATCTTTATTTTTCTACCTTAGTTGATTGTAACTGAAAATCACACACAGGAAGCTTGGAGCCTTTCTCATCTATGTCTGCCATTTGTTTCACTTTGTGACAAGCAGTGGTACTTAGCTTTGGGTTGCTTACCACCCAAGTAAAGCTCAAACTGTTTGAGATTTGACTTATAAATGCAAAGTAACTTAATCTTGTTAAAAATTTCAACTAGAAACTCCATCAAATCTCATCAAGGCATTTAAAATTTGTTTCAGAAGGAGATAATCCCACAAATACAGTAATTATGATAAGCTTTGGTAAGTATTTTTCCAGCAGTATGGACAAAGTTAACTTGAAAGCAAATGATTTACTTTAGGAGATAAAGTTTGTGTGGACAGATTTCAAGTAGGTATCAAGGACAAGAGTGCTGGGGTTAGAGGTATGCAAAGAGCTCCCCTTAATTTTTAGTTAATTAATTGATACTTATGGAAAACTTATTGCATGCTAGAACTATGTTAGCTCAGAAAATACAGAGATGGGAGAGACAGAAAGGCATTTAGAAAAGACACAAAATGTTTAATGCAATTTTGTGAAATGCTGCAAAAGAGACATATAGAGTGTTCCCTGAATGGGTAATGCGGACATTACCTTAGCCTAGAGCTTCAGGCGAGACATCCCTAGAGAATAATGGATAAAAGGCCAGGGTGATTGGGAGATGAAAAAGTAGAGGTAGGGGTGGCAAGAGTAGATGTGAGAACAATGGAGTTAAGAGAAATAAAATATTTGTTAACTGTAGAGTACTTTTGAAATGTGAAAATTTAGGGAAGTCCTTAGTGGTTTCTATGAACTGAATTGTGTCCCCACAAAATTCCTGTGTTTTCTCCTTAAGTCCTCAATGTGACTGCATTTGGAGATGGGGCTTTTAGGACGTAATTAAGGTTAAATGATGTCATAGGGGTGGGGCTTTAGTATGATAGAACTGCCGGCCTTATGAGAAGAAGAGATTTCTCCCCCTACCCACTGCAATCTCCAGGGAAAGAACACATGGGGACACAGCAAAGAGGCTGCCATCTGCAAACCAAGAAGAGAGCCCTTACCAGAACCTAACTATGCAACTGCGCTAGCACTCTGATCTTGGACTTTCAGCCACCAGAACTGGGAAAAAATAAATTTCTGTTTTTAGTCGCCAATTCTATGGTATTTTGTTATGGCAGCTCACGGTGACTAAAACGGTGGTCATTTACTTCATCTTTTGAACTGATTATCATGATGACAATAATGTGATAAAAAGACTAGCAGCTCCCATTGGTTGAACACTTACTGTATATCAGGCACTGTGTTAGATGATTTATAAATAGTCACTCTAATTCTCAAAACAACTAAAAGGTAGCTATAATCCTTGTCTACAGATGCACCAATCAAGTCTCAGAGTGATGAAGTGATTTGCTCAAGATCACACACAAGTGCAATGCAGACCAGAATAAAATCCAGACTGGCTCCAAGGCTCTAAGAGACAGAAAGAGCATTTAGAAAAGACATTTTTAATATGTCTAACATTCTAATATCTGGACAGTCATCTATCTAGCTCTTGCAATGATTATACTTCCTTCTAAGGTAGCTTGTTCCAGTGTCAAATGTGGTACAGGTTCAAGTTCAAGTTCTAGTTTGTTTTCATTGTGTTCAGCTGAAACCCACCTCTGTATTATTTTTATCTGTTGTTCCTGGCCCATACCTGTAGTAGTATTTCATTCATTCCTAAGAGGTTTTAATCATTTTTTAAGTCTACCCTCTATTAGGGTGAATCATATTCAGTTGGTAGCCCATTGTCTGTGGGCTTGTTTCCACCTGTGAAGTCACAAGACTGTGATCCTCATCCTCAAATTGCCTTTGGTTTTATCTGGAAGTTTTCAAAGGAATTTTCAAGTTTTTAAACAGTAAAGCTAGGTACCCCGGACCTGCTGGACTCCCACTTGTGCATATTTGTTATCCCTCCCACCATGAAAAGCTCAGAGTCATGCCAAGAGTACATCTCAGATGCTACCAAGATTTCCAGACCGTAAAAACAAACACACATAAATAAAAAAAAAAGAAAAGAAAAAGAATAAAACAATTCTGGGGGCAATGCTTAGGACAAGCAAGGGGCAATTTCCTCAGCTTTCTGCCTAAATTATCTTCAGATACCAGAAGCAGCTCTCTGTCATTTCAGAAAGTTCCCTCAATAGTTCTACCATCTTCTTCCCCTTTTCCATAGTGGGCCTACCCTAATCCAAGGGACTGATGGGATAAAGATGTTCTTCTAGACCCTTTCCTTCTCCAACATGACCTCTTCCTTCTCTCACACACTTGCACCTGCCCAAGTTTCTGCATTCCCATTTACAAAATAATAAAGCCCCTGTTCTTAGGAATGGAGACAACTTAATGTTGGATTTGGGTGAAATTATGTGGAGGATGGGCTTGGCAGTCAAGGGTAAGCGGTAGCTCTTGGCTACATTGGCAGAAATTAGTTCAAAATGCTCTTTTGTCATCATAATAGAGGGTTTTCAGGTCATTTGCCATCTCAGTAGTTTCTTTTTATGTGCTTCTGTTTGTTAGCACTCTTCTCAAAATGGAACGCTTATTATTGAACGTAATATTCCAGATGTGACCTGATTAGGTCAATGTACAATAGTAAATGCTATTCTTTAAAATCAAATCGAATCAAAGTTGCTTCCTGCTTATAGACCTCATCTGATTCCCTTTCTTGGTCTTTACCAATTGCTAAATTTATATGGGTGGCCTCACTGCCCACCCCCCATCCCCCACACCATCCCAATTTCTTTCCATACAAATGATGTACAAACCTCCCAGGATCCCTCACCCTTCCCTCATCTTTTCTTTGCATGCACAATTATCCTTTCCTAGAATTTTTTTCTCCTCTTCTCTACCTTAGAAGATGTTCCTAATTCTCAACTTTTCTTTTATTGGGGTTAGATGGTTCTTCCTTTTCAGTCCTTTCTCAGGCTCACTTATCACCTTTTATCGAAATGTTCTTTTAAGAACATGTCGCCCCAACTGTAAGCATTTTCTAAATATTGAGGGCAGAAATCACATATTATTCACTTTTGTTTCACCAGCTTTGATTGTCTGCTTAGCTCATTTGGATGTTCAAAATTTTTATTCAGTTAACAAATTGTGATGGTATTAATTTATATTAAATATTTAATTACAGCAACTGCTTTATTTCTATTATTCTATAAAATACTAGAGGACTTGTTAGATATATTTTTAAAAAGCTTTTTGACTAAATTAATTAACAAAATATCTATGTTAATATTGCTCCTACAGCAACCCATTCTGACGGGACTGGTAGGTTTGTATTTTCTTAGTTTTTTGTTTTGTTTTGTTTTTGAGGGGAGTGCAGTTCTTATCATCTGCCACTTATACCTTAGAATTGTAGAATTATAGGTTTGGAATACACCTGAGGTAATCATCACCGTGATAATTTTAAAGATAAGAAAATTGTGGCCCCAAAAATGTAAGGAATTGCTGAAGTTATCATAGCTAGTTAGCAGTGGAGCTGGCATCAAAACCCAAGTCATCTCTTTACTGCCTTTTTTTTTTAAATGTGCATTGCTCCACTTGTTACTATTATTCGTGATTCATGGTTTATAAACATGTCTTTAACCTTTTTTTACTATGTCTTACCTTAGCTGCAGGTTGGTTAGTGTTAACAGCACAGGATTGGGAGCTAAACTTCTGGCTTTGCATTTTTCTAGTTTGGTAATCTTGGGAAATAGTTCAAGCATTTGGCTCTCAGTTTCCTTACCCACAAAATGGGTTTACCAATAGTTCCTGCCTTGTATATTATTGTGAAGGTCAAGCTATTTAATACAGATAAGGCACTTTGATCGCTACATATGCAAGCACTACATGTGTTGGCTATAATTATGATAATCATCCACTATTCTCTGCTCTTTTACCTGCCGCTAAACTGTTGGCTGCCTAATGTAGCTACTGTCATTGTATCTCAATCAATTGGCCAGTACCTTGGATTCTCTCCTTGACATTTTAAATAAACTTTTAAATTTTGGAGTAATTTTAGACTTACAGAAAAGTTGCAAAGATAGCACAAAGAATTACTGTATAGCAGTGGTCCCCAAGGGACTGGTTTCATAGAAGACAATTTTTCTGTGGACCAGGGATGGAGATGGTTTCAGGACGATTCAAGCACATAAAATTTATTGTGCACTTTATTTATATTATTATTACTCATTGTAATATATAATGAAATAACTATACAACTCACCATAATTTAGAATCTAATGTCACCCCTGACATGACAGGAGGTGGAGCTCAGGTGGTGATGTGAGCGATGGGAAGCTGCTGTAAATACAGATGAAGCTTCTCTGGCTGCTGCTCACCTCCTGCTGTGCGACCCAGTACCTAACAGGCCACAGAACGGTACCACGGCCCAGAAGTAGGGGACCACAGTTGTATACCTTTACCCAGCTTCCGCTAATGTTAACACCTTACATAACCATCGTCCATTCATCAAAACTAAGAAATTAACATTGACGCAGTATTATTGACCAAATTGTAGACTTCACTGGGATTTCATTCGATTGTCCACTGAGGTCTCTTTTCTATTCTGGAATCCAGTCCAGGATACAGCATTGCACTTAGTACTCTATTTTTTTAACACTCCTTTTAAAACGGACACCCATGATTGGACATAAGAGTGCTAATATGGGCTATTTTGTCCAGAGGATAGAGGTACCATTACCTCTATCATGACCAGGATGCTGTACTTCAAGGACACTTAATCATCCCAATCTCCTGGCAAAGACCAAAGTGAGCAGAGGAGGTAATCTGTTTCCCCATTTAAAAGCTGCACTTTCAGCAGTTAGGGAGCACATGAGAATAAATAGGCGGTGAGGAGCGGAGCTGCTGATGAGAAAGTCTTGTCAGGCTTGTGGGATTTGGTCCAGGTAGATGGCTCACAAGAAAAGAGAATAAAATGTGGAAATCTTCCAGTGTCCTGTGAAGTGAGAGGAATTTTATATAGAGAGACTTTTGTGTATTTTTTCAAATATTTATTATTTACTATTGTCAGAAATTATTCCTGGTGCTAGATATTGTTCAGAATCTATACAAACAGTTTGTTCTTTCTCAAATTAACTCCTTTAAGCAATGTTAATAAGAATAAATTTTAATTTTTTAAAAATCATAGCAGTACTTGATTGTAAATGCCTTGGGGACAATGAATATAACATTCTTTTTTGCATCATTTGATGCATAATTTTTGTATTTTGTTTTCACATATTGTTTTAATAATAATAATAAAATCATAAAAGTGAATATCATTCTTTAAACCTTGACTATGCTCCAGGCACTGTGTTAAGTCCATTTATGTTATCAAATTAAACATTCATTAAAATCCTCCAAAGTGGGGATTTGTTTTTCACTTTCCGTGATGAGGAAACTGAGACTCAGATAATTTGAGGGAACTTCATGATCTCACAATGTCATGAAGAAGGCAGTGCTGTTATTTAACACCACCCTCTCTCAAAACCTGCACTTCAAGGCTGGGTTGCCCCTTCTATGAAATCAGACTCTGGGGTAACTTTGCCAAGTGTGATGGAGGCTAAGAGCAGAGACTTACTATTAGGATCTACGTTTGAATCTGGTCATTTATAAGTGCAGCATGAAAAATGAAATGCAGTTTTGTTTATGTGGTTTAAAGTGAGAAGTTATTAAAGGATTAAGAGAATCAGAGGAGAGTATTATAAAAGGAAAGTTTAGAGAAGAGAGTGGATTTTCTAAAAAAATAAATTGATCAAGAGCACAATCAGTAAATCTTAAGGCTTTTCCATGGCAATAAATAATGAAAAACAAAACACAACATGAAAATAAAGCCAAGACATAGAACAGGCGGGATTTAAGGTCAGTGTGTCAGGACCTCTATTTTTTTTTAAAGGGGAGGACCTCTATTTTTTTTAAAGGGGAGGCAGGCTCTAGATTTTGAAGGATTCCTCAAAATGAAATTAGAATTTGATCTTCAAGTTTATAATCTGACTTGAGAGAGGAATGCCCATAGTGGAATTACTTTAGATACTATCTGATTGGTTTGCTCTTCATTTTAGAGACAAAAAGGTTAAATGCTTTACATAAGACACAAAAGTGTCTATGGGCAAAGCTATGACTCAAACTTAGATCATCTCATTTCCAAATCAGTGTTCTTTCTACCATGACATTGAAGGAAAAGAGATAAGAAAAAAATAATTAAAAATCTACTTACAATGAACTTCAAATCTTTTCCCCCACTAATTTGGCTGGATCCAAAGTAAATATGAATAATTCGTTAAATCTTTAGAAGAATTTTTAGAGGCAAACACTATCATTTCCTACTCTTCTTGAAAGCATTTTTTAGAGGTTTGCCTGGTAGAAATGATTGGCCATTTTTAGAACAAGGAGAAGTTTCTAAAGTAAGTCATATTTCTGTGACTGAGTCAAGCATTCTACTGAGAAATCTATTATATCCTGGTTATGATTTTCATTCAATGACTATGGCAATTTAATTCCATAAAATAAAGAAGCTTTAGCCTCATAGGATAAAAAGGTGCCAGGACAGAAATATGTTTCAAGTTCCTGCTTTAGAAGCCATGTAGTAACATCAGACAAATATTGGCACAGCGAACAGCAGACTACCACCAATAATGCATTCAGTGCAAGGCTGTAATGAGAGAAAATTAAGGCAGAAACTCATCTTCTCACTCATTTTGTGCCCCAGGCATTTAACCCTGTCAGAAATATATCTGCCATTATGATTTTGTTATAAGCTCTGGTAGTTTTCCCTGTTAGTGAGAGAAACCGTGGGATGGGATTGTGTTCTCATTTGCCATTTAGCTTATTATGGCTTGTTCGTATATAAGGTCTATGGGTGTATGTCAATTAGAGAACTGTGCTACCTACAGTTGAATCCTTTTATTCTTAATCATGTTTGGGAAAAAAGCAAAGTTTTCTTTTTTCTTTTTCTTTTTTTGTGGGAGAAGGTAAAGCATAGATATATTTAGACTGGTAACATTAATTTTCTAAGTACTTTGACTCTGTACAATGAGGACACTGGACTAAATTATCTTGAAGATATTTTCCAGTACACAGCCACAAGATTTACAACTTATGTATATTGCTATTTCCTCTCCTCTTGGTGATGAAATGGATAGATCTTCAAAATTTATGAGAAAAGGGAGGAACTACATTTGCACACACATTTTTTCCCCGTTTCTTTGTCCCTTTCTCTCTTCTCTCTCTCTCTCTCTCTCTCTCTCTCTCTCTCTCT